>JAJJBR010001281.1:50000-64718 GCA_022817965.1 Solanum lycopersicoides
GAAAGGTCCCCCTTATATTCTCCACCCATCTGCGGAGGGTTTCCGTATCCGTCTCCGCGGAGATCTCCAGATCGTAAGACATTATCGCCTTCGCGGCACTGGACTATATTTCCGTCATTTCCGGAAAGTGCACGGACAGCCGCCATTTCCCCCTTTCACAATGTTCTCGTGAAGTTGCTCACGAATCAAAGTGTGAATGTCCCTTCGAAGTCTCGCACGCTCTTTTTGATCAGGAGCGGGGTGGGCAATTTATGTCGGTGCTGGCGCCTGCGGCAGCGCCTCTGGAGCCGCCCCCCCGTTCTGGAGCCAGCGGGTTCTGAATGACCTCCCTCTCCCTGTAGGTCGAGCTTCCTTTTCAGCCCTCTCACGGTGAAAAAAGTGGTTAACTATCTCGAAAAAATCCATATCGTCCATCCGAATTGTCTCAATTACAGCCAACTCCCCCTCCCCTGTCTCTTTCCCTATCGAAAAACCAGCCCTACTTATTTTGTTCTACAAATGCTAACCAAGTGACACACTGGGGCCATGGGTCATGAAAGAGGTTGACCCCCATCCTCCTTAACTATGTATGGCTAATGAACTCCTCGCTTTAGTCCGTTCTTTTCCTTCTTTGGGCTCGGGTCGATAGTAGCCGTGGTAGTAATGCCCCGGAGCCCAGCTACCGACCCGAGGCGCCGATCGGGAAAGTAATAAAGGGACGTTAAACGTAATTCTAGAAGGGCCTTCCCGCAAAAAAACCGAGTCTTGGCAGTTCAAGTGAAAGTTTTTTAGACTAGTCCCACTAAGGTGGTGAGGAAACTTACTTCCGAGAGAGCAGCTTTCGCCTCGGTAATTACCTAACGAGAGAGAGCCGATGCAAAAGTAGTCCTTTACGCGAGGAAACGC
This sequence comes from Solanum lycopersicoides, assembly GCA_022817965.1. NCBI lineage: Eukaryota > Viridiplantae > Streptophyta > Magnoliopsida > Solanales > Solanaceae > Solanum > Solanum lycopersicoides. Next base: position 50,886 of record JAJJBR010001281.1, read on the forward strand.
CAGACAGACTGACCTCTGCTAACTACGTTTTATATAGACTGGAAGCTAGAGAGATACTAAGGTATAGTGCTGCTACCAGAGAAGGCTCTTTCATGCTAGGCGTCCAGACCTACTATACCCGAGCCGCATCCCCGGCACACTTGCTATATCTACTAAGGCTTCATCCTAACCAACTATACCTGATATAAAGCCGTTCTATAGAAATGAAAGACAAGAAGAAAGCAAGAAAAGGATAGCGATCGCTTTGGGAACGTCACGGGGGAGGAAGATAGAAAGGTAACCTATGACACCGGGGAATTACGCTTTTTCTCCCGCCTCAGCTTCGCGGATGGAAGGAGGGCGAGAGCGTAGCACGCACGCTCTATGCTTTTCGCCAGCTTTCCCTCTAGTAAAAGATTAGCTCGTACCCTCTCTCTGTGTCTAGGGATTCCTGGGGCATGAGTTAAGCATATAGTTGATTGCTCTTTCTTTCGATTGAGCGTCGGTACTTTTGGAGTCTCTCTCTGTAGGCGTGCAAAACAACAGAGCCACTGCTCTTCGGGGTGATGAGGTGGACAATTCCTTACTCCAGCTTCAAAGGAGCATCTTTGCATGAATCAATACTAACTCCTCAGTCAGCTGACCTTCTATTTCGGAGATTAGAGCAGAAGAACTCCGTAACGGCGGAGAGGGCTTGAAAGCCACTTGACTCTAAGGAGAGGGGCTTCGCCTCGAATCCAAATGATTTCTCTTCTTCTCTTAAGATATTTCTAGTTAGGACTTGATCGAGGGATCAATTGACTCCGAAACATAAAGTAACAAGACCATAACCCCGTGCCCCCGCCTTAAAGGATCCCAACTCATCACCCTCATCTCCAACTTATTCGTGGTTTTAAGGTGCTTTTGACTATTAAAAAACTTATTTGGAGACCAAGGCGAGGGGTCATCTTCGGCAACCAACCGGGGTCATGTGGAGCCGGCCTCCCCGCCGTCCCCCCTGCCCGCACCCTCCATAACGGAAGTACGTAGAAACCTTGATCTGTTTTTCTTCCTTTAATAAGATCGGGATGAGGAGTGACCTTTTACTGGACCTCGAGGATCGGCTTAAACTTGAAACTGCCTCAGAAGCAAAGAGAGGCAAAATAATCGAATTTATGGAGATCTTGCCTTTGATGTGGCTCTTCGGATGAAAAGTATGATGACGCTGATTATACCCCATCGCTGGTCGAGTTATCACTCTCTGTATACGTCTCCACAGGGGAAAAACTGCGATACACGTACCACCGCGCGTATCGAGACTCAGGCGCGTCAACGCTTGAGTATCATTTGTAAGACTGGACAAAGCTGTAAAAAGCGACTTGTTGATCTGCAATCGCGCAACTATGCACCAATCATGTACTAATATGCACATAGAAAATAGTTTAGCTTACCATGACACACACGGAGGAAATAGTCGAAGGATAATCGAAAGAAAAGCGCACGTCAGGGACGCTTATCCTAATAATTCAGGCAGCTTTAGTGAAAACAGTTCTAAAAAGCGCCTATGCCTTGTATACCTCTCTCTTGCTCAGAATGGTCGTCTTCACATGCATTATCCCCTGAAGTGAGGTCACGTCAACCATGATTGCACCGTGTTATATCGCAGACACTTCGGGGCACTAATGCGTACACATAGCGACTTCTATTACGCCGGAGAAGTTTGTTCGTATCGATTCTGCGGACTATAGTGGCAACAGAGACGTTGAAGAGAGGCAGAGTGAAACGAATCAAATTTACCGGGTCTGAGTCGTGTCAGTTGTGGCACTAAATGTTTGCCTGGGTGAAAGGTGATTGATACGCATATATCTTATTCTTGCATATTTGGTTAACAGGGTTATGTCCTTGAGTCGCTACAGAAATGTGACTCCGCACTGGCTGGTCTCGTACTCGTTATACCTTCTTACTGTCCTCTATAATACGCGACTCTATGATGTTACACATATAATACACAGAAGCTATTATTCACGTGTCTTTTTCGGGCTGGCATATATGGTACGACGTAGTCTTGCACTAGACGCTTCTGAAGCCTGCAGATATCACGTAGCTGATACTCGATGAGACTTTGCACTTTTGCTCCCCGTAAGACGTAGGCTCTAGACCATTGTGAATTTTCTCAGACTTCCGAACCGCGGGAAAGTAATGAAAGTTTGCAAGAAGCGCGGTGTAACGGTAGGAAGAAGATTTCACATTGCCGCGTTTATACCCGGGCATGAAAAGTGTTCGATACAGTGTTCACTAATGGTAATAAGATAAAATGTATTGGGCAATGCCTTTCTTTTCTTGAATTCCCAACATTCTGGCGAATCAGGACGGCGTCTTCTTTTCACTCTGAGTGAACTTGCACCACCCGTAGGACTAACTTTGAAGTAACCACGTATTGTGGTTTTTGAGTGTCTTATCTAGAAATGTGACGAAATCACCACGAAGCTTCCTTTGTAAACTAAGGCTATAATTATGAGCCGTACCTGTCACACCGTAAAAGTGTAACAAGAGAGGCGCTTTTTCGCCTCTCTACCAGTGACTGGCTCTTATCTCCAGAACGGTCATTAACTATAACTTGCAGAGGTATCAGCACTGGGTGCCTGTCTTCTGTCCGGTTCTTGGGTCTCAATTGTTACCGTGTGGTAGCGTCACGTCCCCTGTGCTATATGTACGCTGCCATACATTAGGGGTTCGAATACACACGCGCCTCTGACTACGCGGTATACGAGAATGAATAGCCAGACCGCAAGTCCTATTTCGCGCGGTTGGAGGTAGCTACGCTCTCATAAGATAGAGGATTTAGAAATTTTCAGTTTATCCTCCATAAGGAAGAGAGTGAAACCGGATTATAGTTACAGGAAGAAAGAGCATAGCAGCGCGCTTATCTCCTCTGCATGCTATTGTTGAAGAGTGAAAGAGTAGGAAGAACTACAACAGGTCATTTAAGATCTCCTGGGCATATAAAGATATGAATTTGAGAGGGAAAGAGCCATCTTTTAAGTCGCTGCCAGTATAGCGAATCGTAAGATGTAATGTCCGGTTCTCGGGGAGAAAGCCAGGAGACAGACGTAATGTGTAAAGGGCCATGACATGACGAAGCGTTGAGAGATAAAGGCGGGCCTCGGTTACTAGGACTTAGCTGTCTTTTAACTAAGTACACACCAGAGATAGCCATCGCTGAGACGTTAGGGCTTGAGCGTAAGAACCAATCTAGGCATGTGAGGGAACTAATGGGGAAAAGAGAAATTACAAGCGTCGCCGTGACTCATTATATACACGACCCCATACAACCGATAATGAGCGTGTAGAATACACAGTGAGCTAAGGAGAATGGTTTGTTACCTCATGTGCGTCTCTCTCAGACAGCTGATTCCGCAGAGAGCGTCTAATAGAGTTTTGGCTTGTCGTACGTGCGTCATGTGGGATGCCTCAAAGCCATTGATGAGTTTTGCACTCTCCTTCAGTGTATTGCCGAATGATAAGCATCTACGACCACAAGCATGGGGCTTTCGAATTCTTCTATAGAACTTCTATTACGATCCGTGTTCGTTCTGTCGTCTTCATTTCAGGCTTTCACCGCATTTCACCAACGATTTTTCTCATAGCAATTGAAAAGAACCCGATAGAGACGACAATGTTAGGACATAGAGTGGGGCTGAGTAAGTTAAGTCTCATCTCTACACTGCTCGATGCTGTGAGTAGCCAGAATTTAGCTCTTCGGTTGAATAGAAGTCGGCTACTCGCTCAAGGTCAGAAAAGCGAAATTAATGTGTTGCCGTATTGTGTGAGAAGGAAGTAAGTTCAACATGCAAGCACATAGCTAGCGAGGTAAAATGTAGCATCTGACATATCCGAGATCTAACGTCCTCCTTTGTCCTGTAACGCGGTATCACGATCCGTCCACGATGAGGAGAAGTCGTATTGACCTTCGCACGATGAAGAGACGTAGAGCGATTCCTACGTGGCACCATTTAACCAGTGGTTTCTCCGTCCAACCAGTCAAGTATAGCACTGTGGTTATTCCAGCAAGAAGATGCTCATTACTCTCTAAGACGTAATCTTAGGTATGATACTTGCTACAATCATCGCTATATGTGGTAGGCGGGGGTACTTAAGGATGTGCGGGGGACTTTCTGTCTTTCAATCGCTACCGCAGATTTTATTGGTGACAATTGAGTAGCTTCTGGGAGTCTGGCAATGCGAGGAGAACAGAGAGAGGTGGGACATATCTTCGGAGTAGCCGAAGGGTGTCTCAGCGTAAGATAAGCTATAATGACGAGCTTGAATTGCAATTCGGCTTGAATTAGGCCTCATGCTACGTTGACGCTTGTTAACTCGCTTCTCTCAGATCCTATTCACAATAGTATCAACCAGAAGGCACAAGCCGAGTATAGACGTACGCGAAACATCTTATATAATAGCCGCTGAGTGTTCGCGTTTATAAGTCATACGATAGTGTACGACTTTCTTCTTCTGACACATCACGCGCCAGAGTCAAAAAATTCGATCTTAGAGCCGCATATTGACGCAGACTAATCAGGCACACTGCGCAGAGATAGAACGGAGGCCTCGACTAAGGGACCTGGCATGACTAAGGAAGCCTCTCGTAAGGAAGATCGCAACAGCAGACTAGCATCTGACCTAGTCATGCATAACAGGGAGGGGAGCGAGGGCAGGAGGGGGTGGGTGGAGGTGCCATAGCTTATTAAGCATCGCTCAGCGGTCGAGACATATAGGAGACACTCATGTGAACGCTACATGAACTCACAGTACTAAGCCTCTTACTCGCACATTCTTGAGTCAATATGGACATCAATGGCTGTGTGCATCTCCTCCCTACTTCAATCCAGACAGAAGCGTGAGAGAAACGCTATGGAAGAAATCTGCATAAGGGTTAAGCCAGTGAACGGAACCTGACTCTTGCTGTTGATGGCTCGCCAGAATAGCAAAGATAGTATACATAATATGCGCCGGCGTAGAAATAGAAATACCAACTGCACACTGCAATCGACATAACTGGGCATCTTATTCCTCCGTACAACACTACCTCTATCATCAAACTGTCGAACGGAGAAGTGATCATGGCATGATAGGTTGATTAGGGTGAATTTCAGACCAGAATGATATGATACCACTGTCTCATCAGAGTGATGTAGGAAAACACGATACAAGAAAGAATGGCGGATTTCACGATGCTCGATCGCAGTATAAATAGGGATTCTTACGTCCTGTGAGACGTATGATGCGAAAGTAAGAAGCACAAGAGTCATGCTCACACGAGGAAAGCAAAGGTGTGGGCACACCCGATACGTTTCCGGGACAACTGTTCGCTCTCTAAGTTCTCAAATTAACATGGGTACACCTGATTTCCCCCTCGGGCACAGACAGACACTCGGAGGTCTCTATCCCTCCACTTGGTGGCGAAGGGCATCACGTAAGAGGTATAAGAGACTCATGTAAATAAGGGATAGGCTTAGCAGGTTAGGTCTCCTTTTTTGGAACTATCGCTTAAGGCTTTACGACTCTAACCTCACCTTCACAACTCTAGGTGTCCGTCGCGCCTAAGTTTCGATTTTTTTTCCACTGTCTGGATTCGCAGTACGAAGGGGAGCTCAAGCAAGTAGGCATGCGGATTAAAAAGAAATGCACTATTGTGAAGAGGCTGCGCGCAGGTGTGAGGACTCACGCGAGATCCCCGTAGTAGATATGTTTGGCTCTAATGGTTCGCGCAACAACTGATTCTTACCATTGCTCACTTTCATCTGCGAAGAGTCTCTCAAATACTGTCTCATTCCTACCACGCGGTACGCCAATCACTAGTGTCACACGAGATACGTGTTCGCTGATTGCTCAGGATAATATTTCCCCTTCTATGATAATGTCGTGTCATCCTCCAGGTCGTTCGTGAGTGCTCGCTTGGCGGAAGACCGCTCTCTTGGCGCTATCTCATGAAATACATCCTCTGACAGACATCTGGTCTTTCTACTTTCCAAGGCACCTCGAAGAGCCTGGTAGTGATGGCTGTGTATTAGGACTAAAACTAGAAACTCTCAACTTCTTAACAGAGCTTTGTGTGGCTGGTATGCTTGCCTCGCCGCGTACCACACTGATATCAGTGGCTTGGCTGATGGGCGGCACCCCTACGAAAGATGCCTGTATAAAATAGCTAATACTTGTCTTTTCCAAGTTCCTAAAGCTCTCGGTGTGTGCAAGTATATATTTTTCTACACTCAACCTATTAAAGACCGGGCCACTAATGGACTCGAGACGATATTAGAAGGAGGAGTTATAATCCAGAAATGCTATTACAATATATCTATAGAGAGTTAGACTTCTGGGAACTCTTAAATTCCGAGATAATTCACGAGATTATAGCTCAATAGGCCCGGTCTGTGTAATTGTGGATATGAGAAAAGTAATGAGTGCGGAAGCAGAGCACTGGTGTTAAACAGGTGGAAGTAAATTGTACGTAAGTCAGTATTGTCAGTGTCGCGCGTCATCGAGCGAGCAGCCCCTAGTAGGCTCGGAGGTAGAGCATCGCAAGAGCCGCCAACGCAGTCATATAGTATGTGAATCGATAGTATGGTCTTGCCTACGACTCTCAAGCACTACGGGGGGTGCTTGAGACTCTATCAAGGTCCAGAGAGAGAGATACCTGGGATGTGGTATAGCGACCGCTGCAACAATGGCTGCGTGCACCACGGTGAGGTATCACATGCAATTTCATATACGATATCTATATCCTGAAGCAGATCAGTAGAGCTAAATGGAGGGGACGAGCTAACGGAAGTTCCGGATGTGTGTGAATTGAGAACTCACTTGTCTCTCCTGGGATGGGTAAGGGCATATGTGAGGAACTCAGACTGTGTCGGCTAAGCACAAAAGTTATCGTCCTGCTCGCTGGCTTAACCATACCTAAAGGTAGGACCTGATAGCCATCTACTGCGAATCCAGGACAAGTACAGGAAGAAAGAAGAATGAATAACTTAGGGCAGCGACGCTAAAAACGTAGAGTTATGACACGTGAAGTGTTAGTAGCGTACCGGATAAGGCCTTAACATGTTCTCAAAAACAAGGAAGGTTCTAACCATGTCCTCTCCTCTACGGATATTCTCCACAGGGGGAGAACTCAGTTTGCCCGCCTGAAATCAGTCCTTTAAGTGCGACTTAAATCAATAGCGCTCCCGAAATGAGGGTTTGCCGAAAGTGTTCTGCTTTCTGTGATGCTGCGTTTTCCTTCAAATCCTCCAGGCAGTCCCTTTTTACTCGTTTTTCGACCGTGGAAAACATAAGCTGTTTTGTTTCTTTTAAGTATATTTGATGCTGAAATTGTAATCATCTGTATGATATTTCCCAAGTCTTCTCTTCGATATCATACCGTTTGTAGTGTTATAGGGTGAGGATAGATACAGCGTGACGGGGAAGAGTATCGGGATGGTGGTCATTAGTCCCAGAGCTTCCGAGATTTTCTTCTTGTCTCTATTATTCTCTCAATACATCCTACTATGCATGCTCTATTTGGAGTGGCTCGCGCTTCTCTGAGGAGGGCCCACTTTCAAGGGGAGTGAAGTATTGCGGCTTTTGCGTATAGATTCTTTGCCTCAACAGCTGAAGCTCACGGACGCTGCTTTGAGGAACGGAGCTAGACAGCACATTCTGATGCTATAACAATGGTAGATAACACGGTACATATACACTGCATCTTACCTGTTTTGCCTATAGACAGCTTCTTACAGGCGCTAATTAAGCCTCTCAGTTGCAAATTAGATGATAATAGATGTACGCAGAATGCTTATGACATATCTGAAGCTTGAAATAGGCCCTTGACAGGGCTCCGATTTGAGTCGATTTTCTCCACCCAGTTGATTGCCGGCACACTTGGTGAGTTGGAGAATGTGAACTGAAGTCTCATGACAGTGCTTATTATCCGAACTTGGATATTTCCCCACACTCTATCCACAGAAGCTTCGCGTGTGCTTACTTTTTTTTGCGTGTCTTACCGCTACGTTTTGATGATAGAGGTGGCAAATGAGTCCTAATACGCGTTCAACGGCTAAGTTATAATTGGTTCTCTACGTATGTCCTCGTTCTGCTACTGCCGAGACTTTCTACAAACATTTCCACACGCCTTTGATAGGCGTAAAGGCAGGATCATGAAACCCCACAGTCATAAGATGCTTCGATTCACAGGCTGCTATGGAAATTTGGTAATACATCATGCTAGCTGCTCGAGGCTTTCTGTGTGCTGAGGCACGAGCAATTTTGTTAATCTCCATTAACGGTTCGTACCATCGCCTTAGCCGTGTTACAAAGGTTAATGCCGCAGCTATGTGTGACTAGGCTGTCTTAGGGTTTCCAAGTCGCTGTTTCTAAGATGTGGATGAGGCAGACCTCCCCTCTGTTCTTGCTTTTATAGGTGTGCCGGATGAAAGGTATAGGACATGAAGTGTTCATTTTCTTCTCTGGGCCGTTGCAGTGAGCTCAGTTGTGATTTTGGTTAGAAACCACTGTTAGTCTTCTTTGACTATAGGCACACTACATACGGCGCCTTTAAGGAGTGTACAGTACGGATTTGCCTTTCCCTTCTTGCTTTGAACACTGATCGTGGACAGGAGAGCTGAGGGAACAGCTAGTACACGTGCTATCTTCTGGATCGGCTTTTTTACCCTGATATCATCGTCGTCTCAGAAGGTTTAATTCCATCAGCTACTGGTAGCTTGGAAACTACCTTCTACCGCGAAGCCTCCATCTTCTCTCTTGCTTTGCATGTGATCTCCTCAAACCTCAATTCACTAAGACACACTGTCTTTTATCATATGAAAAGCAAGGTCGCCCTCATGCAAATCCTCTATGTCTACAACTATAGTGGGTGAGATGTATACCGAAGCAGTTGCTCGTTAGCTGGATCCAAAGCAACGTCAGGATGGAAAGGGACAAGGAGCTGTAAGTGTTATGATTCAAGTACTACATTTTCTATATTTATACTGCTAGCACTGCAGCTAGCCTTCCATCGGCATCATTCATTCACGCTCTGCTACAACAACGAACTATAATGGCAGACCTGCGTAGAGTGAGTGAACGGCTAGCCAAGCCGCTCTCTCGTCTTTTTGTGATACTGTATCAGGACTAATACGTGGTTGTGTCGAGGAATGCGGGTTGAAAGCTGAGACATATGTATTGTATCTGACAGTAAACGAGTGAAAGAGGGATGTCAATGTATCTTGAAAAGTAAGCCTGCTCTTATCTATTTCGTACTGTGAGGAGCTAAACACATAGTGGGAGTGCACAGACCTGCTCGGTTTCCTGCAGCACCACGTAGAGACGACTGTGGCGCAAGCAAAACAAGATTAAACGCGCGAATCTTGTATCTGCGAAATGCCTCTAGGTTCCGATAGGAACGCGAGCATTCGTATATATGTGTGTGGGATGTTATACAACCGACGCTAATTTGCCGATTGATCTGTTGTTTCTTGTCTCATCAGTCTCTTCTTGAAGTCGATCGGAGGGCTTATGGGCGCTTTCGCTAAACTCTATTCGCACTTTCAGCTGTTATTACTCTGAGGTTTATCTGTCGCTGATGGTCTCGTTACACGCGCCAGCTTTTAGACTCCAGGTTCCGTTTATCTGAAGCTTGGTTTTAACGCTCTCATATAGCTATTGACATAATTCCCAAGCCGGGCGTGACTCGCAATACTTCCCTGATTAAAATAGGGATTTACTCGCGTGACTTATGCCTTTATACTATCTGATCCGGGAATAGCTCAGGTCTTCGATCCTAGCAAGCCTCTGACTCACTGCTCTTTCTACTCTAACTCTTCCAAATCTATGAATCGCTCACACTGAGCTATGCAGAACTCTCTCTCCTGCCATCAGTTGAAGCTATAGCGCTCCATAGGCGATATTATCATAACTATATCAGGTCTTTTTGATCAGCGAGAAGCGTACGATATTTAAAAACTCGCCCACATAAGGATGTTCGGGGTGGGTCACACCTCGAGTTAGACGACGAGGCCAGGGGGATGGTAAATTATGCGCTTTTTCCACAAGCGTGTTTCCCTCGACACGCCCCCAAGTGAGAGCGCGTGTATCAGAAGAGAGCGAGAGCGCTCGTTCTACATAGTGATCACCGATGAGCGTCAGTCAATGCACGCATGGTAGAAGAGTTAGAAGTTATAACTGACGGCTGAAAGAAAGTCACTAACGCCTGTCGCTTAAGCTCACATCTTGAGTCGGATACACCGGTGATGCGAAAAAGCGCTTTACCTTTAGTTTGTGGAGACGATAGCCTTAATGCACTTAGGGTACCGCAGTTGATACCCATATATAGTCGTTATCTCATTTAGAAAAGAGATGGTTAACTCACAATGTCAGGAAATCGATACTAAGAAGAATATAATATGTCGGAGAATCTTATCTGAGGAGGGTCGCTAGAGGTTCAAAGAATAGGCATTGCCCAAAACTCACAGTCTTCATCTCTACTTATTCCGCATATATAGGATATCGGTCTAAGTAGCCGTAAACAGCTGTGTGCAAATGTTGAATTCCACAGCCGCTTTCATCGGGTTACCTCACACGTCACTTCTCTAGGTGACCGCCGGATTAGAACATTATGCATTCCCGCAGTCTGTTTATGCGCAGTCTGAATGACGCAGATTGTAGTCGCTAGTCATTAGGTTCATCGCCATGACGAGCACCAGATCACAAGGCTCCAAAAGATGCACTACTGGGCGGTTGGCCTTATCGTCGTCCATTGATCTAGAGAGACAAGACGGGATGTAGATAGGTCATAGAGAGCTGCTAGAGTCGAAGGAAAGACAGGTACATAGAGAGAGGATAATAGGTAGATGGTAAGAGGTCGCCAATGACTTATAAGACACGTAACTGACATACAGACCCCGGTAAAGGTTTAGGATCGGATAATCGGCCTTCCATGCCGGATTGCTTTTGCTTGATCGTCCGCAGATCCGATTACTTCTGTTTACCTCGCCTTTGAAAGGTGTATTAGAACGCGATAGCATTGGCTCTGTGTTACGCACAGGACAAAGCTCCAGGCACGGCAATAGTCGCTCTACGTGGGATCGGAGGACTCGCATCTATTCAGCGCGAGCGAAGTGACCGAATCGAATTAGTAGATCCATTGTCTATTATCGAGCACAGTTCGCGCGGCCAACTCTTAGCTTGCGCTAGTGGTGATCTAGCATCAGATTATAGAGCTGAAACTTTAGGGCGAAGGGATTTAAATAGCTTTTTAGAAATTCTGTAACCGCCTAAAGCTGCGAATATAGGTCAGTGCTTTCCTTTCTTTTCCCTTCCCGTTGTCCTTTTGTATTTGTCTAATTTCTAAGTGGGCTGAAAACAGCGCTTTCGTAATTCGTACTCCACTAGTCCCGATCCGCGTCTTTTTATCCGCTTTTCCTGAACTATCAATGTATCGATCTCATGGAATAGAAGGCCTAAACAATTTTCTATTGGAATCAGAGGATGTGCAGACTCAATTCGATCTTTTTCACTGATAGGCATCGTCTAGGAGAATAGTTTAGTCCCTCGTTTGTCTGGTGATACTATACTATAAGGGGTGGGGAAGCGGACAGGGGAAGTTGAAAGGATGAGAATGGCTCCCGTATGAAGACTGCAGGGTTTCATTACTATTCGATGCAAATGTGCCCGAAGATTCGTCGAGCTTATATACATATCCACGATTCATTTTTGTCTAGTCTGGCTTATTGCTATCTGGAGGCAGCGCTCTGAAGATACTTAGATGTGCTGAATACCATTGCAGACGGTTCCAGTAAATAGAGAAGTTCACATACTCTGCCTCATTCGTCGCTGATACGTTATTAAGGAGGAAGTACACAGCCATCAAGGTGGATTATCTACGGGAGTTCCGTGTATGGAGGTTGTGCGCGCAGTGGGTGGCAACTGTTGGGATGAGGAGGGTGGCCGGGTACGATATATTACCACATGACTAGGACAGGTTGGTTGCCGAAGATGACCCCGAAGCGGAGGTAGAAGTACAGTGCCTTGGTACTCAGGTGCCTTCGCAATAACACAGTTTTTTGTGAGAGTAGTGGCAAAAAAGAAGCAACCCTGTTAAAACTCACGAATAAGTTGGAGACGGAGAGGAGGGTAAAGACCATCCCTTTTAGACTAGTTGGGACAATCTTTCACTAAGGCGGGGGCAAGATCTGGGTTAAAGTGTAGAGAGGTGATCTTTCGTTTACTTAATCTTTATAAATTGTCTGCCGAGTCAATTGAATCCATACAGATACGAATGTGGCCTAGAGGATTTATGATTAGCCTACTCTTAAGCAGACAGAATCAGTAGTATATTCTCATTTGTGAGTAGCTCCGAGGTAGAAGCCTGCTCCTGTATACCGTTCAGTGCTAATGTGGTCTCCTCTCTTGTCAACGCCCTCTCACGCCGTTTACGTGCTAGTTCTGTCTATCCCGCATGGAAAGCTAATCATCTGGATGATCACATTGTGGGTAAGGTTACAGACATGATTGCAGTCAGTTGTAGTGATATCTGAATAGCATCTGAGCATGTTCGGGAGACGCAATTGGATGTGCAGGGTCATGAGCTATGTGAAGCTCGTGGGAGACGAGGACACGGACTTAGCTCTTATGATGCGCAGCTCTTCGCAAAAAACGACGCGAAGACGCATGGCTGCTGGTTCTTCTCGTTGTCTCTGTGCAAAGAGCCTAACAAATGGACTAAGACTCCGCCAAAATGCAATATCCCCTAATGAGTGAGCCGACCGCATCAACCTATCGAAGACGACGAATGCAGCAAAGCTCCTCTACTACGCTTTGAGACTCGCTCTAAACTTCATTGCCTCCGATTGAAGGAATCTAGGAGCGCAACTAGATGACGTGGGGTTTTTTTGGACCTAAATATTATACCACGGAGTCTTCACTCCTTATTACTCTAGGACGGGTGGACACTTGTGCGCACAACGACTCACGCATGCGTGTTGCGCTGCTTACGCTCCTCGCGCCTCCCTTCCATACCCGCTGATAGAGAGCCTCGATGGCGGCGGTACGCCAAAGTCTCGTTAATTCACGCTCTCGAATTATAATAAGCTCAGGACGGTTTCGGTGAAGCCAGAGTTACCGCGAAGCCTTTTTTTTCTTTCTTCAGTCTTGCTTTTCCTTGCTCTGTCCCCTTCTCACACCGTGTGGCACGTGTCTTGGCTAAAGATAGCTTACGTCAATATGTCTATGGCTATGTCGGTCGCTTGTCTTGCTCTTCATGTAGTCCTATTAGACACGGCTTTTATAGGAGGCTATAATAGGTTTTTGCGTTATGATAATAGAACGCCTATGAGGAGAGTATGCTTAATGTGCTGCGGAGATATAGCGGGTCTCTGCTCGCAGGGTTGATGAGGCTCAAGTGGAAATACCTTGGACGCTCGAGGATGCATAGTAAAGAGCCCTTCTCTGGTAGTAGTCACCAATTACATGGTACGCGATGGTATATTAGTATCTTCTCTAGCTTCCAGTCTTTAAAACGTAGTTTACGCAAGAGGTCAGTCCTGTCTGGCCGTTTCCGCTCGCGTAAAGACTACTTTTGCATCGGCAGTCGGTCACTACTTCCCGGACTTCACTGGAAGTGACATTATAAAAGAAGGTACAATGCTTTGATCAAAACAGCAAACGATTGTCGGATGAAAAGGTATATTTTAATGCGCTATCGGCACGGAAGAGAACTCTTGACTACGTTTCGCTTTGATTAGGCCGGAGAAGATGCTATTCTATATATTGGGTCTCCTCTGCCCATATCGATGTGAAATGGATACCTTTAGCCTAAACCCAAGACTTACGCTCTTCCGC
>JAJJBR010001282.1:0-62474 GCA_022817965.1 Solanum lycopersicoides
TTATAAAATCCCCAAAGCACAAACAAAATACCGACAAAACCCTAACATTAAAACTAAACCCAGCGCGATATAAAGTATATGTATGATAACAACTCAATCTTAACCCCAAACCTTAAAGCTTAAAAAAAAAAAAACCTAAACCCTTACCCTAACCCTAACTTTAAACCCTAACCTTTACCCTACAATAAACCCTAAACCCCAAGCCAAATACCAAAATAAACATTTAACCTAAACCATTGATATTAAACTTCAATCCTAAACCCTAAACCCAAAACCTAAAAAAAAAAACCTACCCAACCTAACCAAAACTCTAACCCTACCAAAAACCAACGCAACGAACGGAATAACTCAACGACCCATAAACAAAGCCTCAAACAGCTCTGCGACAAAACACGTAGACAAAAGTCCCGAAAACAAGAAATGGCCATGAGCCACACGCACGCCATATCCAACTGGCCAAACATAAGCGTAAAATGGAAGAACTAATACCTACAAATTCCAAAAAGCACGATAACCGAAACGGGATGGAAAACTACCGCCGCAAACAGCTGCAAAAAGACTGGAAAACAGAAGAGCCAAGCAACAGCACAACCAATAGCCTTCTTAACACCAGGCACAACCACATTAGAAAACCGAAAAACTCCCCCCCTCACCAACAAACACACACCCCCAAAATACAACCATCAAGGCCAACTAGAAGCCAACCTAAAACAAAGGACCTATGGGTAGACGCCTCAATGCCAGCGTTAATATAAGCAACGGTTACGTGCCGCCAATAAACCCAGATAAACAAGATGAAACCACCCAAATACGGAACCTCTAAAATATCCGCAAGCCCCAAGAATATCACACATAACCTAAACTTACATAGCCTAAAACCGATCTCCAGATCGATTAAAGAAATCAATAAGGTAACCCGTCCACAACACACTTAAACACAAAAAACCTGAAACAAAACCAAAAGCGCAAGGCCTAACCCTCACTACTTCGACCCAATCGCTAAACCACCATAAATCACGCCCTAAAACAGCCCATAAAGAACCTTAACCCTGTAGACCCATACCACTATAAAACCAGCCCCAACCAGCTAAACCAGTAAACCCCACAAACGTCCAAAGACCCAAAATACCAAAACGCAGGAACAATCTAGGAAATACTAAAAAGTAGATTGTAGGACCGATGCAACATGCTTAAAAACCTAACCATAAAAAACTAAAAAAAAAAAAAAATACAGCTCTAAACCTATTCCTAACCTAACTCTAACCCTAAACCCTAAACACTAAAACCCTAAGTCAAAAAAAACCTAAGTCAAAATACGAAAACCCAAACATTAAACACTAAAACATAGATTTTAAACATCAAATCCTAAACACAAACCCTAAAACCTAAAAACCTAAATCCTAACCCTTACGTTAACTCAAACCCTAACCCTGACCTCAACCCTAATCCTAACCCAAACCATTAAACCAAAACCCCAAGCCTAAAATACAAAAACCCAAAAATTAAAGACTAAACCATATATTTTAAACCAAAAATCCTAACCCCGGAACCTAAAACCTAAAAAAAACTAAACCCTAACCCAAACCCTATCCCTAACACAAACCCTAACTCTAAACCTATCCTTAACCCTAACCCTAAAGTCAAAGCCCAAAATACAAAGACCCTAATATTAAACACTAAAACATAGATATTATAACTCAAATCATTAACCCCAAACCCTAAAATCTAAAAAAAAACTAAACCCTAACTCTAAGCCTAACGTTAACCATAACATTTACCCTACTATAAATCCTAAACCCAAGCCCAAAATACAAAAACCCAAACATTAAACATTAAGACATTGATATTAAACCTCAAATCTTAAACCCTAAATTGAAAAACATAAAAAAAAAAAAAAAACTAACCCTAACCTTAACCTTAACCCTAATCCTAAACATAATCCCAAAATCCTAAGCCCAAAATACAAAAAGCCAAACATTAAATACTAAACAATAGATTTTAAACCACAAATGCTAAACCCTGAACCATAAAAACTAAAAAAACAATACCCTAACCTAACCCTAAACCCTAAACCTAAAATATAAGTCCAAAAAACACCCTAATTCAAAAATACAAAAACCCAAACATTAAACACCAAACCATAGATTTTAAACCTCAAATCCTAAACCACAAACCCAAAAACCTTTAAAAAAAAAACTAAATCCTAACCGTAACCCGAACTCAAACCCTAGCCCTAACCTTAACCCTAACCCTAAACCATTAACCTAATACCCAAAGCCCAAACTACCAAAACACAAACATTAAACACTAAATCATAAATTCTAAACAAAAAATCCTAAATCCCAAAACCTAAAACCTAAAAAAAAACTAAACCCTAACCCTAAACCTATCCATAACACGAACCGTAACCCTAACACTATCCTTAACCCTAACCCTAAACCGTAAACCCTAAACCCAAAGCCAAAAATACCAAAACCCTAACATTAAACACTAAATCATAGATATTACAACAAAAATCCTTAACCCCAATCCCTAAAACATAAAAAGACAACCTAATCCCTAACCCTAACCCTAACCTTTACCCTGCAATCAACCCTAAACCCCAAGCCCAAAATACCAAAACCCAAACATTAAACATTAAACCATTGATATTAAACAACAAATCGTAAACCATAAACCCAACAACCTAAAAAAAACCAAAACCTAACCCTAACCTTAACCTTAACCCTAACCCTAAACCATAAACTAGATACCCTAAGCCCAAAATATCAAAACCCAAACATTAAATACTATACCATAGATTTTAAACCTCAAATGCTAAACCTTGAACCATAAAACCTACAAAAAACATACACCGTAACCCTAATCCTAACACTTACCCTAACCCTAAATGATAAACCCTAAACTCTAAGTCCAAAAAAACAAAATAAAAACCCTAAGTTCAAAATACGAAAACCAAAACATTAAACACTAAACCATATAATGTAAACCTCAAATCCTAAACGAAAAACCCTAAAATCTAAAAAAAACTAACCCCTAACCCAAACCCTAATCCTAACCTTAACCCTAACCTAAGCCTAAACCATTAACCCAAAACCCAAGCCAAAACACCAAAACACAAACATTAAACACTAAACAATAGATTTTAAACCATAAATCCAAAACCCAAAACCTAAAACCTAAAAAAAAACTAAACCCTAGCCCTAACAATATCCCTAACACTAACCCTAATCGTAACCTATCCTTAACCCTAACCCTAATCTATAAACCCTAAACCTAAAGCCCAAAATACCAAAACTCTAACATTAAACACTAAACCATAGATATTATAACTAAAATCCTTAACTCAAACACTAAAACCTAAAACACAACCTAAACCCTAACCCTAACCCTAACATTAACATTAACCCTAACCATACCATAAACCCTAAACCCCAAGCCGAAAATACCAAAACCAAAACATTAAACACTAAATTATAGATTTTAAACCAAAAATTCTAAACCCCAAAACCTAAAACTTACAGAAAAACTAAACCCTAGCCCTAACCCTATCCCTAACACAAACCCAAACCCTAACTCTATCCTTAAATCTAACCCTAAATTCTAAACCCTAAACCCAAAGCCCAAAATACGAAAAAACCAATATTAAATACTAAACCATACATATTACAACTCAAATTCTTAAACCCAAACCCTAAACTTAAAAACAACCTAAACCCTAACCCTAACCCTAACTTTAACCCTAACATTTACCCTACAATAAACCCTAAACCCCAAGCCCAAAATACCAAAAGTTAAACATTTAACCCTAAACCATTGATATTAAACTTCAAATCCTAAACCCTAAACCCAAACCTAAAAAAAAAACCTAACCCTAACCCTAACCTTAACCCTAACCCTAACCCTAAACCATAAACCAAAACCCTAAGCCCAAAATACACAAACCCAATCATTAAATACTAAAACATAGATTTTAAACCACAAATGTTAAACCCTGAACCATCAAACCTAAAAAAACCAACACTCTAACCCTAACCCTAAACCCTAAACCTTAAGTCCAAAAAAACACCTAAGTCCAAATTACGAAAACCCAAACATTAAACACTAAACCATAGATTTTAAACCTCAAAACCTAAACCATAAACCATAAAACCTTAAAATACCTAAATCTTAACCCTAAATTTAACCCAAACCCTTAACCTAACCTTAACCCTAACCCTAACCCTAAAACATAAACCCAAAACCCAAAGCCCAAAATACCAAACATTAAACACTAAGCCATAGATTTTAAACCAAAAATCCTTAACCCGAAAACCTAAAACATAAAAAAAACCTAAACCCTAACCCTAACCCTAACCCTATCCCTAACACTAACCCTAACCTTAACCCTGTCATTAACCCTAACCCTAAACCCTAAACCCTAAGCCCAAAACCCAAAACATCAAAACCCTAATATTAAATATTAAATCATAGATATTAGAACTCAAATCCTTAACCCTAAACCTTAAAATCTAAAAAAAAACCTAAACCCTAACCCTGACCTTAACTTTAACCCTAACCTTTACCGTATCATAAACACCAAAACCCAAACATTAAACACTAAACCATTGATATTAAACCTTAAATTTTAAACCCTAAACCTAGAAACCTAAAAAAAATAACCCTAACTTTACCAAATTGGAACTCAAACCCTAACCCTAACCGTAACAATAACCATAACCCAAACCATTAACCCGAAACCCCAAACCCAAATACCAAAACCCAAACATTAAATACTAAACCATAGATTTTAAACCAAAAATCCTAAACCCCAAAACCTAAAACCTAAAAGAACCTAAACCCTAACGCTAACCTATCCTAACACGAACCCTAACCCTAACCATATTCTTAACCCTAACCCTAAACCCTAAACCATAAACCCAAAGCCAAAATACCAACACCCTAACATTAACCACTAAATCATAGATATTACAATTCAAATCCTTAACCCCAAACCTAAAACGTGAAAACAACCTAATCCTAACCCTAACCCTAACCCTAATTATATACCATAAACACGAAACCCTAAGCCCAAAATACAAAAACCCAAATATTAATACTAAACCATAGATTTTAAACCTCAAATGTTAAACCCTGAACCATAAAACCAAAAAAAAACTACACCCTAACCCTTTCAATAACTATAACCTTAACCCAAAACGCTAAACCCTAAGTCCAAAAAAAACCTAAAACCAAAATACGAAACCCAAACATTAAACACTAAACCATAGATTTTAAACCTCAAATCCTAAACCATAAACCCTAAAACCTAAACGAAACCTAAACCCTAACTCTAACCTAACATAACCCAAAACCTAACCCTAAACCTAACCCTAAACCATTAACCCATAACCAAAGCCCAAATACAAAAACCCAAACATTAAACACTAAGCAATAGATTTTAAACCATAAATCCTAAACCCCAAAACCTAAAACCTTAAAAAAACCTAAACCCTAACCCTAACCATATCCCTAAGACGAATCCTAACCCTAACCCTATCCTTAACCCTAACCCTAAGCCCTAAGCCCTAAACCCAAAGCCCAAATTACCAAAACCCTAACATTAAACACTAAACCATAGATATTACAACTCAAATCCTTAACTCCAAACCCTAAAACCTAATAAACAATCTAAATCCTAACCCTAAACCTAACATTAATATAACCCTAACCCTACCATAAACCCTAAAACCCAAGCCCAAAATACCAACACCAAAATATTAAACACTAAACCATAGACTTTAAACCAAAAATCCTAAACCCCAAACCCTAAAACTTATAAAATCTCTAAACCCTAAACCTAACCCTATCCCTAACATGAACCCAAACCCTAACCTATACTTAACCCTAACCCTAAACCCAAAGCCCGAATCACCAAACCCCTAATATTAAATACTAAACCATATATATTACAACTCAAATCCTTAACCCCAAACCCTAAAACCTAAAAAACAACCTAAAACCTAACACTAACCCTAACATTAATGTAACACTCCGGAAATTCCATGACTTAGACTAGAGCTTAATCTATTTAATAATTTAAATGATCTTTCCAGAAAATGTACTTGTCTAGTGAAGAGTCTATTAGATTTTAAGAATATGTATTGAGGTACATAGGCATACCATTGTCCAATATTTAGTAATATTGGGCATATTAGAGAATATTGTCTTAAGGGTGTTAGCCAATTTTTGTATGTATTCACAAGTAAATTATGATATACGTCGATCTCAAATGCTCCAATCCAAGCTTGCTTAGAAATTGTATCTACAATGAAGACCCTAAGCTAAAATACAGTATTCTTCACATACACACATTAGGTACTAGGAATCCATGTGTCAAGCCTAGGTACCATAACACATGACCATTTAATATGACCATGTAGATTAAGCATTGCCCAAGGACATAGTGAGGATCCTTGGACAAGGAGTGAACTTTCCAGAAGTGCACGGTTAGGAAAGTGCACAGCAACACATGTACAAGCACATGTGCAAGCACATGTGCTACTAACGACCGAGAGACAACCCAACTGAATTCGGTTAGGGAGGTTAAGGGGTTGGCATGTCGGACCATGTGGGGCCGAGCTCCATAACTAATTCTAACTCCTAACTAACTAACCTAACTAACTAACTAACCTAGGACAAACTAAAATAAACCAACTAGTGTGCCCGAAATCCTAAGACCTAACCGGGTGACACTAACATAATAACTAACTAAAGAAACATCCTAGTACCTAACCTAGGATGGTCCAAAGGGGTTGGTTATGGTCCTAACGACTTAGGGGTACTTTAGTAATTACCCTAGGTCACTTAATTTATTAAATTATCAACTTAATTAATTAATTTAATTCCTAGTCAAACCCAAGACCCAAAGTCAAATGTTCTCCTAGTTGTAGTCAATTTTGGAGGGGCGTTTTAGGTAATTTAAGTGGAGGGTCTTTAGGGTAATCCTTGTGACGTCTATATATTGATATTAGGTCAGTTTTAGACCACAATTACACGTCCCAAATCAGATTAAATGAAATTCCTCACAATCTCTCAAGAACGCTCTCTTTTCCAAACTCCATTGAACAACAAGAAAATCTTAAGGAAGAAGATTAAGGTTTCGAAGTCTCCAACCAATTTTTGTGTATTCTTCATCTATAAGGTATGGGTTTTCACTCTTGGGATTCCTTTCCCCAAGAGATCCTTTCAAGATAAGTTTTCAAGAACATCAAATACTAGGGTTTTACTCTACAAAATGAATTTTCTTCCTAACCCTAGATTTATGATTTTCAACGAAAAGTAAATGTTTTCTATATTTAATTTCACAAGAATTGTTGAGTATTTTGTTGATAATTTTTGAATATCTTGTGATACATGATCTTTCTCTATGTGATGGTTTCGAATGGGTTGTTTGTAGTTTTTGATAACGTGAAAACGTTAGGGTTAGAATTTAAGGTTTGAATGAACCCTTTAATGACCCGTTTACCTTCTCCTATGCTATGTATTAATCTTGTACATGAGTTGATTAGTTCTTCTTTATTATTTCATTGAGTATTTCACTATGTATGATTATGAATATTTGATGATGAATAAGTTTCTTGGAAGCAGGAGGTAAGTCTTCTAAAATTGTGATTAATCTAAGATGTTTATGTTAGCCTATAAGTCATGATGCTATGTTATGAAAGTATGTATGATGTTGCTATGTGAATATGTTAGTTATGAACATGTAAATTGTGAGATCATGATAAGAATACGAATATGCAAGCTTATGATATCTCTTGTATGCTTTACACAAGATCATTATGTTATGTTAATCTCACATATGAAAGGTTACGATGAAAGGACAATTCTCATCTAATCTAAAATAACTCATGATCATGTTATACAAGGAGATAATATCCTATGACCTATGATAAGTTTCTGATAAAAGAAAACTTAAAGGTTATTTCAAGAATGGGACTTAAGCTAAGCAGCGATGAACTAGATATGGGAAGTATCCCTTCCCTAGCGGGAAGGTAGGTTCACAATAATTCTCATGAGATTGAGGCTGTCATGTAATGTGGAACTATGGGTCTCTAATACATCTCCTAGTTCTTGAACTATGCTGCCACCATAGGATACTAGCTAGTGGATCCACCTAGAAAGCTACGTCATGTTCGGTTCTACTTTGGTTGGTAGACCACCTCTTTTCGGTGTGGGGAAGACACTGGATTCCAGTTTAGCTCATATGGTCTATGTCGGTTAATGCGTAATTTTTTCTCATGTAAAACTAAAGACAAGTAAATGAGCGTTGACTAGGGTGACTTGAGGAGTTGGCTTAGTATAGGTAGTAGTATGGGACGCTGCCTAGACATTGCACAAGTTGACTCTAAGGGAAGTCCTAGGAGATTGTTCTTATGAATATGATAATATGAAAGACATGATGATTATGATATATGATGTTACTCTTATATGAATGTTGGTCATTATGATGTATATGTTATTTGGTTATTTTCTATATGAAGTGATGACTATTTATGTTACAAGTTATATGAAGCAAGGATTTACTTATTGTCTCCTATCTTATCTACTTGGCTGTGTGGGGTTGTGGGGCTTCACATGACCATTGCACTTGTAGGTTGGGGATGAGGTCATTGGTAAATATTTTGTATGTTCTGTCTATATGATCTATTGAATATGAAATATTAACATGAATCTATGATAATATGTCTTTGATTGTGATCATTCTTTAAGTTTGATGAAATCCGTAACTTGTATGTGATATATGGTATGTGCATTGAGGATTTTCATATGACTTAGAATGTTTTCTAAAGAGATGATAAATGATCATTTTTCATGCATGTCCCTATGTGTTATGTGCATATACCCATATTTAGTACATGTGGCGTACTAACCCCATTACTTTATTTTAATACAGATGTAGGTTCCGGACATTGAAGTTAAGCAGGTCAATTTGAAGAAGCTTGGAACTCTTTCTCCAAGTCATGGTAGGTCCTCATGTTCGGACGCTATCATCTATATTCCAGCGTATGAAGACTTAGTAGTTTTCAGAATACGTTATTACGCTATGTTCTTTGGATTCTTTTGTATTAAGGCCTATATGGAATATTGACTATTATTGGATTTGCACTCTTTAGATGGTTTTATATATGTGAGACAAGTTTTAGAATATCGTACTGTCTATATGAATCTTAAGTATGAAGTCTAAGTATACTTCATTAGTATAAATTTTTTTATTTTTTTTGCAAATTTGACCGTATGATTGTGATGAAAAATAAGAAGAGGCTTGTCTACGACCTCTGAGAGGTTAACGACGCCGGTCTCATCCGGGGTATGATGTCCAGGTGTGACAATTAACCCTAACCTTACCCTACAATAAACCCTAAACCCCAAGCCCACAATACCAAAACCCAAACATTAAACACTAAACCAATGATATTAAACCTCAAATCCTAAACCCTAAACCCAAAAACCTATAACAGAAAGAAAACAATAACCCTAACCCTAACCCTAACCATAACCCTTACCCTAACCATAAACCATAAACCCAAAACCCTAAGCCCAAAATACACAAACCCAAACATTAAATACTAAACCATAGATTTTAAACCTCAAATGCTAAACCCTGAACCATAAAACCTAAAAAAAAATAAAATAACCCTAAACCTTAAGTCCAAAAAAACCCAAAGTCCAAAATACGAAAACCCAAAAATTAAAACACTAAACCATATATTTTAAACCTCAAAACCTAAACCACAAACCCTAAAACTTAAAAAACCTA
Source organism: Solanum lycopersicoides (assembly GCA_022817965.1). NCBI lineage: Eukaryota > Viridiplantae > Streptophyta > Magnoliopsida > Solanales > Solanaceae > Solanum > Solanum lycopersicoides. Next base: position 9,803 of record JAJJBR010001282.1, read on the forward strand.
AACCCTAACCATAACCCTAACCATAACCCTAAATCTTACTCTAACCTTAACGATATCCCTAACACTAAAACATAAACCCAAACCCAAAGCCCAAAATACAAAACATTAAACACTAAACCCTAGATTTTAAACCAAAAATCCTTAACCCTAAAACCTAAAACATAAAAAATAAAACCCTAACTCTAACCCTAACCCTAACCTTAACCCTATCCTTAACCCTAACCCTAAACCCTAAACTCTAAATCCAAAGCCCAAAATACCAAAACCCTAATATTAAATACTAAACCATAGATATTAGAACTCAAATTCTTAACCCCAAACCTTAAAACCTAAAAAACAACCTAAACCCTAACCCTGACCCTTACTTTAACCCTAACCTTTACCCTACTATAAACCCTAAACCCAAGCCCAAAATACCAAAACCCAAACATTATACATTAAACATTGATACTAAACGTCAAATTTTAAACTCTACACCCGAAAACCTAAAAAAAAAAAAAAAAAAAATATAACCCTAACCTTTAACCTAGCTCTAACCCAAACCCTAACCCTAACCTTAACCATAACCCTAACACAAAACCATTAACTAGAAACCCAAAGCCTAAAATACAAAAACCCAAACATTAAACACTAAAACATAGATTTTAAACAAAAATTCCTTAACCCCATAACTTAAAACCTTAAAAAAAAACTAAACCCTAACACTAACCATATCCCTAACCCTAACCCTAACCCTAACCCTATCCTTAACCCTAACCCTAAACCCCAAACCCTAAACCCTAAACCCTAAACCCAAAGCCCAAAATACAAAAAACCCTACCATTAAACACTAAACCATTGATATTAAACCTCAAATCCTAAACCCTAAACCCAAAACCTAAAAAAAGCTAAAACCCTAAACCCTAACCCTAACCATAAACCATAAACACGAAACCCTAAGCCCAAAATACCAAAACCCAAATATTAAATACTAAACTATAGATTTTAAACAACAAATGCTAAACCCTGAAACATAAAATATATAAACAAAAACTACACCCTAACCCTATTCCTAACTCTAACCTTAACCCAAAACCCAAAACCCTATGTCCACAAAAAAAAAAACTAAGTCCAAAATACGAAAATCCAAACATTAAACACTAAACCATATATTTTAAACCTCAAATCCTAAACCATAAATCCTAAAAACCTAAAAGAAACCTAAACCCTAACTCTAACCCTAACCCAATCCTAACCTAACTTTAACCCTAACCCTAACCCTAAAGAATTAACCCAAAACCCCAAGCCCAAAATACCAAAAACCCAAACATTACACAATAACCATAGATTTTAAACCAAAAATCCTATAACCGAAAACCTAAAAAAAACCATAAACCCTAACTCTAACCCTATCCCTAATATAAATCCTAACCCTAACCCTATCCATAGCCCTACCCTAAACCCTAAACCCTAAACCCAAAGCCCAAAATATAAAAACCATAACATTAACACTAAATCATAGATATACAACTCAAATTCTTAACCCCAAAACCTAAAAAAACCTAAACGCTAACCCCAACCTCAACGTTAACCCTAACCTTTACCCTACCATAAACCCTAAACAACAAGTCAAAATGCAAAAAACTAAATATTAAATACTAAATCATTGATATTAAATCTCAAATCCTAAACACTAAACCCAAAAACCTAAAAATAAAATAAAAAATAACACTAACACTAACACTAACATTAACCCTAACCCTAACCATAAACCATAAACCCAAACCCTAATCCCAAAATACCAAAACCCAAATATTAAATACTAAGCCATAGATTTTAAACCTCAAATGTTAAATCCTGAACCATAATACATTAAAAAAAACTACACCCTAACCCAAAACCCTGAACTCTGAACCTTTGGTTCAATAGAAAACCCTAAGTCAAAAATTCGAAAACCAAAACATTAAACACTAAACCATAGATTTTAAACCTCAAATCCTAAACCACAAAACCTAAGCCACTAAAACCTAACCCTAACCCTAACCCTAATCCACAACCTAGTCCTAACCTTAACCCTAACCCTAACCCTAACACTAAACCATTAACCCAAAACCCCAAGCCCACAATACAAAAACCAAACATTAAACACTAAACCATAGATTTAAACCAAAAATCCTAAACCCCAAAACTTAAAACCTAAAAAAAACTCTAAACCCTAACCCTAACCCTATCCCAAACATTAACCCTAACCTAACCCTAACCCTAAACTCACAGCCCCAAAATACCAAACCCTTAAATTAAACACTAAATCATAGATATTACAACTCAAATCCTTAAACCCAACCCTAAAACCTAAAAAGAACCTAAACCCTAACCCTAACCCTAACTCTAACCCTACCATAAACACTAAACCCCAAGCCCAATATACCAAAACCCAAACATTAAACAATAAACCATCGATATTAAACCTCAAATCTTAAACCATAAACACAAAAACCTAAAAATAGAAAAACTAACCCTAACCCTAAACCATAAACCCGAAACCTAAGCCCGAAATATCAAAACCCAAACATTAAATACTAAACCATAGATTTTAAACATCAAATGCTAAACCCTAAACCATAAACCAAAATAAAACCTACACCTTAACCCTAATACTATTCCTAACCCTAACCCTAAACCCTAAACCCTAAACCCTAAACCTTAAGACCAAAAAATATTTTAAAAAAAAAACTAAGTCCAAAATACTAAAACATAGATTTTAAACCTTAATTCCTAAATGAGAAACCCTAATACATAAAGAAAAGCTAAACACAAACCCATACCATAACCCAAACCCTAACCGTAACCTTAACCCTAACACTAACCCTAAACCATTAACTTGAACCCAAACCCCAAAATACCAAAACCGAAACATAAACACTAAACAATAGATTTTAAACAAAAAATCCAAAACCCCAAAACCTAAAACCAAAAAAAAAAAAAAGAAACCCTAACCCTAACCATATCCCTTACACGAACCCTAACCCTAATGCTATCCATACCCTAACCCTAAATCCCAAACCGTTATCCTAAAGCCCAAAATAATAAAACCGTAACATTAGACACAAATCATAGATGTTACAACTCAAGTTCTTAACTCCAAACCCTAAAAACCTAAAAAATATCCATAACCCTAACAATAATCCTAACATTGAAATTAAAACTAACCCTACCATAAACCCTATACCCCAAGCCCAAAATACAAAAACCAAAATATTAAACACTAAATAATTGATATTAAACCCCAAATCCTAAACCCCTAAACCAAGAAAACCTAAAAAAATACAAAAACCCTATCCCTAACCTTAACCCTAACCCTAACCCTAAACCATAAACCCAAAACCCTAATCCCGAAATATCAAAACTCAAACATTAAACACTAAACCATAGATTTTAAACATCAAATGCTAAACCCTATACCAGAAAAACTAAAAAAAAACCTACACCTTACCCTAATCTTAATCCTAACCCTAACCCTAAACCCTAAAGCTTTAGACCAAAAAAAAAAAAACTAAGTCCAAAATACTAAACAATAGATTTTAAACCTTAATTCCTAAATGAGAAACCCTAATACATAAAAAAAGCTAAACCCTAACCCATACCCTAACCCAAACCCTAACTGTAACCTTAACCCTCACCCTAACCCTAAACCATTAACCTGAAACCAAAGCCCAAAATACCAAAACCCAAACATTAAACACTAAACAATAGATTTTAAACTAAAAATCCTAAACCCCAAAGCTAAAACATAAAAAAAAAAAAACTAAAACCCTAACCCTAACCATATCCCTAACACGAACCCTAACCCTAACCATATTCTTAACCCAAACCCTAAACCCCAAATCCTTACCTAAAGCCCAAAATAACAAAACCTAAAAACCTAAAAAACATCCATAACCCTAAAAAAAACTAACATTAAAATTACACTAACCCTACCACTAAACCCTATACCCCAAGCCCAAAATACAAAAAACTAAACATTAAACACTAAACAATTGATATTAAAGCTCAAATCCTAAACCCTAAACCAAGAAAACCTAAAAAAAAATAAAACCCTAAACCAACCCTAACCCTAACTTCACCATAACCCTAACCATTAACCATAAACTGGAAACCCTAAGCCCAAAATACCAAAACCCAAAAATTAAATACTAAATCATAGATTTTAAACCTCAAATGCTAAACTCTAAACCATAAAACCAAAAAAAAAAATACACCCCTAACCCTAATCCTAGACTAACCCTAACCCTAAATACTAAACCCTACACCCAAAGTCCAGAATATAAAAAATAAAAAACTAAGTCCAAAATATGAAAACCGAAATATTAAACACTAAATCATAGATTGTAAACCTCAAATCCTAAACGTAAAACCCTAAACCCTAAAAAAAAAAAAAAGTTAAAACCCTAACCCTAACCCAAACCCAAACCCTAACCCTAACCTTAACCCTAACCATAACCGATACCATTAACCCGAAACCTAAAGCCCAAATACCAAAACCCATACATTAAGCACTAAACAATATATTTAACCAAAAAAACATAAACCCCAAAACCTAAAACCTAAAAAAAATACTAAACCCTAACCCTAACTGTATCCCTAACACGAACCCTAACCCGAACCATATTCTTAACCCTAACCATAAAACCCCAAATCCTTACCTAAAGCCCAAAATAACAAAACCTAAAAACCTAAAAAACATCCATAACCCTAACAATAACCCTAACATTAAAATTAACACTAACCCTACCATAAACCCTATACCCCAAGCCCAAAATACAAAAACTAAACATTAAACACTAAACAATTGATATTAAACCTCAAATCCTAAACCCTAAACCAAGAAAACCTTAAAAACCAAAACCCTAACCATTAACCATAAACTGGAAACCCTAAGCGCAAAATACCAAAACCCAAAAATTAAATACTAAATCATAGATATTAAACCTCCAAATGCTAAACCGTGAACCATAAAGCCAAAAAAAAAACTACACCCTAACCCTAATCCTATAGACTAACCCTAACCCTAAATACTAAACCCTAAACCCAAAGTCCAGAAATATAAAAATAAAAACCCTAAGTCCAAAATACGAAAACCAAAAATTAAACACTAAATCATAGATAAACCTCAAATCCTAAACGTAAAACCCTAAAACCTAAAAAAAAAAAAAAGTTAAACCCTAACCCTAACCCAAACCGAAACCCTAACCCTAACCTTAACTCTAACCCTAACCAAAACCAATAACTCGAAACCTAAAGCCCAAAATACCAAAACCCAACATTAAGCACTAAACAATATATTTTAACCAAAAAATCATAACCCCAAAACCTAAAACCTAAAAAAAACTAAACCCTAACCCTAACATATCCCTAACAGAAACCCTAACCCTAACCCTATCCTTAACTCTAACCCAAACCCAAAGCCCAAAATACCGAAACCTCTAACCTTAGACACTTAACCATAGATATTACAACGGAAATCCTTAACTCCAAACCCCAAACCTAAAAAACAACCTAAACCCTAAACCTAACATTAACATTAACCCTAACCTACCATTAAACCCTAAACACCAAGCAAAATTCCAAAACCCAAACATTAAACACTAAACCATTGATATTAAACATCAAATCCTAAACCTAAACCTATGAACCTAAAAAAATCAAAACCCTTAACCCTAACCCTAACCCTAACCCTAATCCATAAACCCAAAATCGTAAGCCCAAAATACCAAAACCAAAACATTAAATACTAAACCATAGATTTTAAACCAAAAAATCCTAAACCCCAAAACTAGAACCTAAAAAAAACCTAACCTTAACCCTAAACCTATCCCAAAACGAACCCTAACCCTAACCCTATCCTTTACTCTAACCCTAAACCCTAAACCCTAAACCCAACCATAAAAACCTAACCCCAAGATCGAAATACCAAAACCCAAACATTTAACACTAAACCATTGATATGAACCTCAAATACTAAACCCTAAACTCAAAAACCTAAAAAAATACCAAAACCCTAATCATAACCCTAACCCTAACCTTAACTAACCCTAATCCTAACCACAAACCCGAAACCCAAAGCCCAAAATACCAAAACCTAAACATTAAATACTAAACAATAGATTTTAAACCTCAAATGCTATACCCTGAACCATACAACCTAAAGAAACCTACAACCCTAACCCATATCCTAACACTAACCCTAACACTAAACCCTAAATCCTAAACCTTAAGTCCAAAAAAAAAACATAAGTCCAAAATACAAAAATCCAAACATAAACACTAAACCATAGATTTAAAATCTCAAATCCTAAACCACAAACCCTTAAACCAAAAAACACCTAAACCTTAACCCTAACCCTAACATTAACCCTAACCCTAACCCTACCATAAACCCTAAACCCCAAGCCCCAAAAACAAAACCCAAACATTAAACACTATACCATTGATATTAACCTTAAATCCTAATCCCTAACCCAACAACCTATGAAAAACAAAAACCCTAACCCTAACCCTAACCCTAACCCTAACCATAAACAAATAAACCCGAAACCTTAAGCCCAAAATACCCTTCCGCACAACCAAAGGTAAGCCTCCATTGCAGACCACTAGTAGCCTCCGCCATCATAGGTCGTATGCATAGTCGTGTAAGGTTATTTCAGCTTCTACTCTACCTTACAGAGAACTCCTCCTAGTTGCTCAAGATCTTTGCTCCAGATGTTGAGGACACCATTTTCAAGTTCGCTAAGAAAGGATTGAACCCGTCACAGATTGGTTGATTCTTCGTGACTCTCATGGAAATGCACAAGCGAAGAGTGTTACTGGTAGCAAGATCTTGCCTATCCTCAATGCACATGGTCTTGCACTTCAAATTTCAGAGGATTTGTACCACTTTCATTAGAATGTTGTGCCATTAGGAAACGTTTGGAGAGGAACAAGAAGGATAAGGATTCCAAGTTCCTTTTAATTTTGTGGGAGAGCAGAATCCATCAACTTGCTCGTTATACAAGAAAAACAAAAAGCTCCCACGTTTCATAAAAACGAATCCAGCACTGCTAGCACACTTGTGGCATAGGGTGAGACTTGAACTGGAGTAGCTTTGGTTGATCGCAATGTGTAGTTTTCTTGGTTCATGAATTGTTTGCTAAATCCAATTTTGTTTGATTTACTCATGCTACTCAATGGAAAATAGTTTTCTGGATTAAAAAAAAAGACCAAAATATACAAACCCAAACATTAAATACTAAACCATAGATTTTAAACCTCAAATCCTCAATCCCAAACCCTAAAACGTAAAAACAACCTAAACCCTAACCCTAACCCTAACATTAACATAACACTAACCCTACCATAAACCTTAAACTGAAGCCTAAAATACCAAAACTCAAACATTAAACACTAAACCATAGATTTTAAATAAAAATCTGAAACCCCAAAACCTATAACTTGAAAAACCCTAAACCCTAGCCCTAACCATATCCCGAACACGAAGCCTAACCCTAACCCTATCCTTAACCCTAACCCTAAACCATTAACCCTAAACCCAAAGCCCAAAATACCAAAACCCTAATATTAAATACTTAACCATATATATACAACTCAAATCCTTAACCCAAATCCTAAACAATAACCTAAACCTAACCCTAACCTAACTTTAACCATAACTTTACCTACCATAAACCTTAAACCCAAAGTCCAAATACAAACCCCAAATATTAAACAATAAACCATTGATATTAAACCTCAAATCTAAACACTAAACACAAAACCTAAAAAACCCAAACCCAAAACCCTAAACCTAACCCTAACCCTAACCCTAACCTTAACCCTAACCAACCCTAACCTAAACCATAAACCCAAAACTCTAAGCCCAAAACACGAAACCCAAGCATTAAATATTAAACAATATATTTTAAACTTGAAATAGTAAACCTTGAATGATAAAACATAAGAAAAAAAAAACCAAACCTAACCCTAAACCCAAACCCTAAACCTTAAGTCCAAAAAAAAAACTATGTCCAAAATATGAAAACCCAAACATTAAACACTAAACCATAGATTTTAAACCTCTAATACTAAACCACAAACCTAAAATAAAAAAAAACTTAACCCTTACCCTAACCCTAACCCTAACCCAAACCCTTACCCTAACCTAACCCTAACCCTAACCTAACATAAACAAACCCAAAGCCAAAATACAAAACATTAAACACTAAACCATAGATTTTTAAGCAAAATCCTTAACCCCAAAACCTAAATTAAAAAAAAACTAAACTCTAACCCTATCCCTTACATGAATAGTAAACCCTAACCCATAAACTTTAAACCCTAAACCCAAAGACCCAAAATACCAAAACCTTAATATTAAATAGTAAATCATAGCATATTACAACTCAAATCCATAACCCAAACCCTAAAACCTAAAAAAAACTAAACCCTAACCCTAACTCTAACTTTAACCCTAACCTTTACCCTACCAAACCCTAAACCCCAAGCCCAAAATACCAAAATCCAAACATTAAACACTAAACCATTGATATTAAACCTCAAATCCAAAACCCTAAACCCAAAAATCTAAAAAAATCAAAACCCTAACCCTAACCCTAACCCTAACCAAAACCCTAAACCCTATACCCAAAGCCAAAAATTACCAAAACCCTAACATTAAATACGAAATCATAGATATTACAACTCAAATCCTAAACTCCAATACCTAAAACCTTAAAAACAACCTAAGCCCTAACCCTAACCCTAACCTTTACCTAACATAAACCCTAAACTCCAAGCCCAAAATACCAAAACCCAAACATTAAACACTAAACATGGATATTAAACTTAAATACTAAACCCAAAACCTCAAAACCTAAAAAAAAAAAAAACCCTACCTTAACCCTAAGCCTAAACTTAACCATAAGCCTAACCCTAAACCCTAAACCCAAAACCCTAAGCCTAAATTACGAAAATCCATTCATTAAATACTAAACCATATATTTTCAACCTCAAGTGCTAAACCCCTAACCATAAAACATAAATATAACCTACACCCTAACCCTAATCCTAACAGTAACCCTAAACCCTAAACCTTAAGTGCGAAAATAAAACTCTAAGTAAAAAATACTAAAACCCAAATATTAGACACTAAACCATATATTTTAAACTTCAAATCCTAAACCACAGACCCTAAAACCAAAAAAAATAAACCCTAACCCTAACCCTAACCCTAAGCCATTAACCCAAAATGCAAAGCCCAAAATACATCGCTTCCCCATTTCCCAATTTGTTTCTCTCTCTAACTTATCACTTTTAACATGCACGCTCTCAAAAACTGAAAAAAGCACTATTCCAACGGCTAGTGACTTATCGGACGGACTTCCCCGTCCACCAGACAAACACCAAAAAGGGCGTCCAGCCTAGACGAACACAACTCAACATGAATCACCCTCTAATTCATCCCACAACTCTATGAATTTGCGAAACACTGAAGCGATGAACAGTGCGTCTTCTGAGAGGGAATTAGCAGGGAGTCGCGACATTATTTCCTCATATAAAATCCGGCTTAATCAAGGTTCAAGGGGTACAGAGATCCATTCTAGGCAACAAGAGCTACGTAATACTCAAAAATCAAGGGATTCCACAATGCCAATTGAAAAATATTAAGACGCAATTTTTGTGGAAATCAAAGAAAAATCAACAGACAGTCATCATCAATTTCAAACTACTTCCAAGCATAATCATGGCGAGTTAAACACTTGGGATTACTCCCCTGATGAAGGGGTTCATCTTACAGTGATTTTAACTTGTATCGATAATACAATCGCCGGCAACAAGCTTTCTAATGTACGAACTACTGAACCAAGAAAAAACAGGGAAATCTACACTAATGGGGAAAATACTATAGATCCTGAGACTCATCTTACCAACATTTTAGCTCATCTAGCTCACGAACAATCTCAAAATGGAACTCAGGTGAATCAAGGAATAACTTCAAGCGGTCAAGGAAAGGAACGGATGGATGTAAGAAGTTCTTCACACTTCTTATTTGGTGTCAAACCAGTGGAAGAAGTACCAAGCAATGCTTCAACTCCAATGACAGGTAAAGACAATGATCTTCTGCGCAATTGTCAAGACCCGAGAGTACCCCCTAGAAGTAAGGGCATTCCTGGATTAAAAGAGGGCGTCGTCGACCTCTTGGAGGTCAAAGACAAGCCCTTTTGTACCATTCATTGCATACAAGTATGAAAAGTTGTGCGGAATTTAAACTTTTCACACGAAATAATAAGCGGCCCCTTAAACTTGCACGCTTTTTTCGTTTAGACACCTTAATGAGGTCATATTCCAATTGAACATCTTATGTATACACAAAGTGTGTCTATTAAACACTTCAATGACATTACCCAAAAATATATAGAGTGCGTGACTTTCAAACACTATAATATGAAAAAAGAGTCAATCATACCGTGACACGTGGCAAATTAAAAAAAAAGTACATTTTCCTCCCAAACAATATTCTCTAACTTGCACAACTCAATTCTTCTTCTTCCTCTCTTTTTTATCATTAACAAATATGATTAAAACTTGAAATTATCAAGAAATAAAAAAGGTACAACTTCGTATGTAGTTATTTTTAGCAACTTTGTTTATGGATTTTGTTTAATCATGTTTTTTTTTAATTCAATCATTGTTACTTTAGAGAGTGAAGGAAGAAACATTTTCAATAGGTGAATAAGACATGTTCTACGGCTGATTCGAGAAAGCTAGACATTTGAAGAAGTTGAAATCGACAAATTGGACATTTCTTTCGCTGTGAAGAAGATGAATGAAGAATATTTTTTTATTTTCAGCAACAATGGTGAGATGTGGAGAAGAAAGAGATGAGAAATAAGAAAAAAAGGAAAAATCTAGTGTTGGATAAATAAAAGGGAAAGATTTGGACCGTTAAGTGTGCCAATCAGACACGTCAGCTTTTTTTTTCTCACTTCACGCGCTCAAAAGGCGTGCCTCAAATGACAGGTGACAAGTCAGTCAAGTGTGTTTGATAGGTACACTTTTTGAGTGGTTTAAGTGTTCAATAGGAACGAGCTCTTGTTAAAGTGTCTATATGGAAAATCTTGACAAATTCAAGGGGCCGCTTATGTGTTCTGCCTACTTCAAAAGATCTCTTTTATAAAAAAACATTATGAAAGTCTAAGTCTCAAAGTCGTCATCTTAGACATAGGAATATATTGGGATATTGGGAAACATCACATACTTCAACATATAGAAAATAACTAAGTCTATTACAATACTTCAAATAAGGAAATCTAAACATAAATATGTCCTTAAATATAGTGAGGACATACCAGCTCTTTACTTGAATGAATACTAATCGAAGCTTCAACTTCAAGACTCCTCTCAAACGCCACCTACACCTTTAGAGATAGACAAAATGTGTGGAATTAGTACAAATACTTCTACTAAGTATGACATAATGCATAAAATCATGATAAACGGACATTTGTATAAAACATGCTCTTTTTTATTAAAACATCATAGTATAAGCATAAGAACAACATTTAACACCTTACAAACATGTAAAATACCACATAAGCATTGAATCAATTATTGAAGAACATTATAGTGAACTATGTCACCCTACAGTAACCTCTTTTAGCTTGCATCCTTCTCACCAAAGGTTATCCTAAGACTCACTTAAGTGAGACGAAGAGAGACTGCCCATACACCCTCTCTAAGCACACCTAAATGATCCTTAAGACTTCCTAAGATAAGATCATTCTCACTTTTATTTGTTAAACTCCCTACCTAGAATTACTCTAAGACTCGCCTAAGTAATACATGAAGAGACCGCCCATACACCCTCTTTAAGCCTACCTAAGCAATCCTCAAAGCTACTCTACATAAGTAATTTTTCATTAACATTCCTTTACTAAAGTCATTATGTTCATTAAGTCATTTAGAAGATATGTTATTCATTGAAGACATCACATAATGGTCTTGGAAAGACCTAGGGACTCACATATTAACAGCTTCAAAGTCTAGTCGTGCAATGTCTAGATAGCGTCCCATTCCACTACATAAACTTCCTAGTACTTATACAACACTAGCATGTATCCCACATGATGATAATAGGCAATAACTGAGATAGACCATACTAGCTAGGCATGGAATCCGGAGTCATAAACCTACTCCGATGGAGGGTGTTCTACTTGCTAAGGGTAGAACTAGGAGACATACCATGTAGACACATGGTTAAGGAATATCAAGGTCTTTTATGAACTCTAGTCTCATTCTAAAGTAGAGATACATTGTACTCTAGTCTCCTTCTGAAGTAGATCTACAAACCATAAAATATTTACTCGGTGTTATCCTTTTTTCTCATAGAGTAACTTCAATATAAAGGAACATATAAAAAGGTACCATCTCTTAGTCATTACCTAGTCATAATGAACCTACCAAAGATGGGTCCACTAGGGATGCCACTCAATGGTCTATAAGGATAGCTCATTCTTAACCTTCTATATATATAGAAGGTTCCACATATTAGTCATACTTAGAAGGGCACCATCTTAGGTCTATTGATCCTAGACTTTCATTCAACATTCATCCATACACATAAAAGATAAAGGTGCATAAGCTTACTATATCAAGATGTTCATATTCATCATATACATGTATCAAGTAAGGGACACGAGTCTATCAAAACAAGACACAACATACTTTACTTTATTTCATATAAAATATCATTCTTTGAAACACTTAGGAATGAACCTTATCATCTTTATGTAATCCTATACATTACTATAATATCATCAATATAGCCATCATAGACTCATATAGTCAAGTAGGAATAATCATGAATCAACTCTAAGACTGCACACATAAATACATAGTCATAGTCCAATATGATCACGTAATATCCATAGAAGAACACATACTTTCACATTACTAGCATGTAGATAGATATGATCATACTTCACATAATCAATTACACAAATAATCGAAATACTTCAAGTAGTACCGACAAGGCCATGATCATCAATATACTTAAAATAACACCGACGAGGCCACATCAATTGCAAGTAAAGAACATAACACCTCCACCATAGGTGGACCATACCAATCACAACATAATTGAATTCTAATTACCATAAAATAGAGAGAATTAGGGCAGCATACCACCAATCCAATCTCACCACTTCAATCCATGTCTAAATCATCCAATTCAATACCATAAGGCCCTTACCCATGGCCATGAACATCAATTCAAAGTACAAATCATAATACTAGATGAGACTAGGTCAATTCAATATAGATTTACTATCTAAGACCAATCATACATCAATTGAATATAATCTTTACATCATTAGATAGCCCATAGAAAACTACACTATAATTCATAAGTATAGAGACATGATCACTTAACCCATTAAAATAGTCAAAATAAGAATTGCATGGATTGCATGGGTTCATAAGAATTATAGCTTTAAAATATTGCATTACCATCAATTCAATTGTAAAACATTGATTCAAAACAATTTATGCAAGAACCCATGGCTAGATTATGAAATTGGAAAATTCATATTTTTGATCATCTTTGTAAATCATTGGAATTGACTTTATGATGAAAGAGATTTCAAGGATGAATAACCATAGCTTAATTGTGATGAAAAGCCCACAAGATTGATGAAGAAAAACTTGACAAATCTGTCTTCTTCCTTGGAGCTTCAAAGCTTCAACAATGGAGGTTTTGGAGAGAGTGAATGGAGAGGTTTTGGTTTTGAGATGAGGTTTTTACTTTAATTTGTGAGGTTAGGGGCTTAAATAGGTCTAATAATCGTCCATAATATCCCCCTAAATTACCCAAAATACCCCTACATTTATTGGAAATATAAACCAACTCAAATTTGACTTAAAAATGACGCAACAAAATCTAGGACTTTACTACGCGTCACAGGGCAAGAATTTTTCCTACTGCGTGTCAGCTGCGTGTTAGCTGTGCGTCGCGTAGCAGCATGCCAAATCTTGGCTGTTTGGCAGCTTTGCTGGCCCATGTTTTCCTCCTCCTCGGGGACCCTTTTGATGGTACTCGGGACGTCGTTCCCAGACGTTTCAACCCTTTGTATGTCAGGCTACGTGTAGGAACTCTCGAAACTGAATTTCATCTTCAAACCATCCCCCAAAACAACACTACAAAATAGTACGACACACTAGTTTAACTTCGACTAGTTTCCGAACGTCTTGGACGTTCTTGAACGTTTCACCTCCAAACACTTCCAAAATTTATATACTGCGTATGAACACTATTTTAAACCATTTTATGACTTTAAAATATCATGACACAAGTGTTAGGATCTAGTTCAACCTAGCTCATTTTTTTGGGTGTAACAGCAATTCGGAGGACAAAGTGGAAGAACTTCATCCATCTGATTCAGTGATGCAGAACACGACTCCAAATGAGGAAAATCATCACAATGGTATGTCTTCACCTCCTATTCCTAATTCTAAGCATAATCATAATATTTATAATTTTGGCCATGAGCATGTCAATGCCATGGGAAAAATAGATGGAGTTATTAGTGATCAGGTACATGGAAAAAGTTTCAACGATGCTGCACAACAAGCTAATCAAAACCAAGGCATTATTAAGGAGAAGTTGGACAAGGTTCAACAGATCAGTCCCAATTAGAGGGTTGAGCAAAACAGTTACCATAAAGACTTTCCAAAAAAATCTAGCAACTTTGATAAACCCACTTTGCCTCCTCAGAAAAACCATCAAAACAATCCACTCATAAAGCCAAATGAAACTGCCAACCCCAATGTTCCCCTATCCAATTCACTAGAAAAAGTATGTGAACCTGCTTCTTATACAGTTGTTCAAACTTTGGCTGCAAGACTTAGACACATCCATGTTGCTCAAACCCCCTAAATTTTGATAAATACTCCTAGGCAAAAAACCAAACAGGGGTGCCCGGCTGTGATCTATGACATGCATAACTATATGCACACCCTGACTGTGGACTGCAAATACACCTTGATGGGGAAATTCAGTAATACTATGCCTAAGATGGAGCTAATTAGAAAGAGCTTCATTCAACAGACTCAACTAAGTGGGGGAGGGGGTCAATATTGCACATTAAAACTCAAGACATTTGTTTATTGATCTACAAAATGAATTGGACTATAACACAATATGGACACAACAGAGAATGACCATTGAGGGCAAACTAATGAGGATATCAGCATGGACTCCAATGTTCACCCCTGAGGAAGAGAATCCAATAGTTCCAGTTTGGGTGCTATTACCAGGTTTACCTTGGCACTGTTTTAAGAAACCTTTTCTTACTCCTTTGCTCGAAACTGTTGGTGAAGTCCTATATCTAGACACATCTTCCATTAAAAGATCCAAGGCAGGTATGGCAAAAGTTAATGTGCAGGTGGATTTAACCAAACCTAGGCCTAGACATGTGTGGATTTGACTTAATGTTGATGACTTCAAAATAGGGCAATGGAAACCGGTGGAATATGAAAATATGCCCCCTTATTGTGAATATTGTAGACATCAAGCTCATGATATAGAAGAGTTCAAATCCACAATGAGTCATGATGATTAAAAATACAGGAAGGAACAAGAAAATGAAAAGAAAAACAAAAATAAGTAAAACTAAAGCAAGAAAGGTAATGCAAGCACTCAAGACAAACCACAAGAATCAGGGCAACAACAACAACAAAATAACATGGAAAGGAACAAACAAAAACATTCAGAGCAACAAAAAGAAAAGGAATGGGAAACACAAAGAATGAGAGCTCATAAACAGCAAAAGGAAAAAAATTCAAACACATCGTGGAAGCCAACATCAACACAGAATCACACAGCACAAGAAAAATCACAGCCAGCAGCTCAAAAGACAGATAATACCTTTATTTCACAACACAATGCTTTCACAAACTTCAATGTGCAGGAAATATACAACATAATAGATGAGGAATCTGATAGCAAGGAACAACAAGCAGCACAAACAATGCAAACCAAAATTACTACAAGAAACTACAGAAAAATGCAGGAAGGTGAGAACAAGGCAAAAACCTCAGGTATCATAGCTATAAAACCCAACTCAAATAGACCTGCTATATCTATTCTTGAAATTGTTGAAGTTAAAGAGGGATGGATGGGGGAAGTCAGGAGAACAATACTAATATGCAGGATGGGATAACCAAAGAGGGGAGTTTGCCTTATGTTTTGCATGATGGGGTTAACACACCAAAACCCAGACCTTAAAAAGCCATTGATAGCACAAACAGCCAGCAACAACAGATGAAACAACAACAAGTGCAGCAACCTACACAAACAGAAGGTAAAAGATGGCAAAACAGTGAAAAAAATAATGAAACCCAGCAAAAAGAGAATGGGACTAATGATAAAAATAACAAGGTTTCCATGGCGAAAGATATGGGTAACAAGGCAAGTACTAGTAATCTAGAAAACACCCCCAAGAGCAAAAATAAACTTAGCAAACAAAAGAGGGATGCAACCAAAAGGAGACAGAGTAAACAACAGGAAAGTGAACATAAAAATGAGCAGGAAAGGGGGGATGAACCATGCACCAAGTTTATTATGGTAAATGACAATAAGGGGTTGGACATTCCTCCTTTACAAGCTCAATATATGACACATCCAACTACAGAGCCTCCTGATAAGAGACAACAATTTTGTCAAGTCAACACATCACCTCTTATAGATATTTTTGAAGTTGAAAATTCTGAAGATGATCTTGACAGAGACAACCCACCATTACAAAATCCTGATGATGATGATTAGACTAGTGAAGCGTTAATCAAAGCTTTTTGTCCTCCTAATGATAAGGTTCTTGAGGACGAGATACAACAGGTAACACAAAAGCAGGGCTTATCACTAAGAGGGTTTCAACATGACAGATTTTCAAGAAT
This sequence comes from Solanum lycopersicoides, assembly GCA_022817965.1. Classification (NCBI taxonomy): domain Eukaryota; kingdom Viridiplantae; phylum Streptophyta; class Magnoliopsida; order Solanales; family Solanaceae; genus Solanum; species Solanum lycopersicoides. The sequence goes on from JAJJBR010001282.1 coordinate 26,765, forward strand.
CAAGATATCAACACTGTCACTGGAGGCAGACCAAATACTAGACTCATTTCCTCTAGATCATCTCAATGATTAGTACAATCATATGGAATGTGAGAGGGATGAACACTCAAGGGGTGTTGGAAAGACTCAAAATGCTTAGGAAAATTCATCAATTGTCTATCATTACTATTCTGGAACCATTCTCAGATAGTGTTCATGTTAAAAGTTTTAAAGTTCAATTAAATATGTAAAATGCTACAAGTAACTGTAATGGCAAAATTGGGTTTTTTTTGGAATAGTGATATTGACTACACCATCCTTGATGAAGATGAACAACAAATCACTTGTGATATGAAACACAATGAATTACAGTGTCAATTTATTACTACCTTTGTTTATGCAAAATGCAATGATCACCTTAGAAGGCCACTATGGGATAAAATGTTACATCAAGCTACTGTTGATAACAAACCTTAGTGCTCTATGGGTGATTTCAATGTTATAACTGCTATTAATGAAGAGTTAGGAGGGGTACCTTATAATATGAGGAAGATCTTAGAGTTCATAGCTATCATTGAAGCTTGTGGTGTGATGGACATTGGTTTCAGTGATCACAAGTTTACCTTGTCCAACAAAAGGGGTATCAATCACAGAATTTGGAAGAGGTTAGACAGGGCCTTTGTAAATGATTCCTGGATGGAAATGATGCCTCAAACTACTATCACTCATTTGTATGCTACTAGTTCTGACCATTGCCCTCTCCTCATGGAAATGGTAGCAAAAGAGGCTGAACATATCAAGTATTTCAGATTCCTTAATTGCTGGGTTGATAACCCTCTATTTCTAGAAACTGTGAAAGCATGCTAGGATAGGGAAGTGAAGGGTAACAATATGTGAAGATTTCACCAAAAACATAAAAGACTATCTAACACTCTTAGTTCATGGTCTAAGAAGGAGTTTGGTGATATCTTCCTGAATGTCAAGACTTACGAAAAAAAGGTTCACAGGCTGAAGAAAACTACATTTTTGACCAAAGTAAATCAAACAGAATTGCTCTCCATGAAATCAATGCTCATTACATTAAATTTCTTAAGCTGGAAGATACCATTCTGAAACAAAAATTACACTTAAAATTGTTCAAGGAGGGTGAAACAAATTCTAAGCACTTCCATTCCTTGATAAGAGGAAGAAGAAGGAAACTATTTATTCACAGAATTACCAGTGAGAATGGGAAATGGATAAAGGGTGAGGAGAATATTGCACTAGCTGCTTGTGACCACTTCAAAGATATTTTTACAAGTGATGACAAAATTATTAATGAGAACACTTTGGAGTGCATTCCAAGAATGGTCAGTCATGAGCAGAATATCAGACTTACCAGTATACCTAATATGGATGAGCTAAAGAGTGTGGTTTTTTCTATGAACTCTAATTTTGCGGTTGGTCCTGATGGCATGAATGGATATTTCTTTAAAAAGTGCTGGCACATTATCAAGAATGCCTTGATGGGAAATATTAAGGCCTTCTTCAGTAGCCAAATGATTCCTAAATACTTCTCTCACTCTTGTATTGTCTTACTACCCAAAGTGAGTAATCCCAACAAGTTAACTGAGTTTAGGCCTATAAGATTGAGAAATTTCACATGCAAGATTATTTCTAAGTTGGTAAGCAACAAACTTAGTCCTATCCTCCCTTCCTTAATTTCTCCTAACTAATCCGGGTTTGTAAAAGGTAGAAGCATTTCTGAGAACATCATGTTAGCTTAAGAAATCATCCACCAAATGAGGAAACCTAATATTGGGAGCAATGCCATTATAAAATTTGATATGGCAAAAGCTTATGACAGAGTTTCTTGGTTGTATATCTGCCTTGTTCTAAGGAAAATGGGCTTTTCTGACGTTTTCATTGACATGGTGTGGAGAATTATGGCCAATAACTGGTACTCAATTATTGTCAATGGTAAGAGGTATGGTTTTTTCCACTTTACTAGAGGACTCAAGCAAGGTGACCCACTTTCTCCAGCCCTATTTATTTTAGGTGCTGAAGTTATATAAAGGCCTCTCAACAGGTTACACAATCACCCAAATTACCATGGCTTATACATGGAAATGAGGGGGCCTCAATTGAATCATCTAAGCTTTGCAGATGACATTATTTTATTCACCTCTGGAAAATGCAAAACCTTAAAGATTCTAATGCAAACTCTGAAGGCATATGAAAACACCTTTGGGCATCATATTAATGGTGACAAGAGTCACTTTATGCTTCATCCCAGTGCCTTCAATAGTACAATAGACAGAATCAAAAGGCTCACTGGTATTAGGCAAAAACAGGGTCCATTAATTTACCTAGGCTGCCCTCTATTTATTGGTAGGCCTAGGATTATCTATTTTTCTGACCTTGTTAACATTGTTGTATGCAGGATTACATGTTGTAAACAAAGCAACTCAGCTATGGGGGTAGGGCCATTCTGGCTAAGCATGTATTGCAAGGTCTCCCTATCAACTTACTGTCGGCAGTGACACCACCTTCCACAATCCTTAAACAAATCGATATGCTCATGGCTGACCTCTTCTGGGATGGAAAAGTAATAAAAAGAAATTCCATAGGGCATCATAGAAAAACCTTTGCTTTCCCAATGATGAAGGGGGTGTCGGAATGAGGAATCTCAAAGATGTTTGGATGGCCTTCCAATATAAGCAATGATGTATATTTAGGACTAAACAAACTCTATGGTGTGATTTTTTGAAAGTAAAGTACTGTCAAAGATCCAACCCAGTGTGTAAGAAATGGGATAATTGGGAGTCACTAACTTGGAAACACATACTGCAAAACAGACATCAACTCGAACAATACATTCAATGGAATATCAAGTCAGGCAATTTCTCTCTTTGGTGGGATAATTGTCTTTGCATTGGTCCACTCGCTCAATACTCCACCACCAATAACAGGTTCAACAACATCACAGTGGCTGAATTTTGGACTGAAGGACAATGGAATTGGAGCAAACTGATTGAACAGGCCCCTGCAAGTCAGCTCTCCAACATCCTAGCAACAGAAATTTATCCACAACATCATCTTGTAGATCAGGCTGTGTGGAAGCTCAATAACAATTGAGTGTTTAGCTGCTCTTCTGCCTGAGAGGAGATTAGAGAAAAAAGAACCAAAAACCTGTTCAATTCTCTCATATGGCATAAAATATACCTTTTAAATATTCTTTTTTATCATGGAGAACCTTAAGGGGTAAACTCCCACTAACGAGAAGCTAGCTAACTTTGGCATTGAGCCAACAAATTGTTTTTGTTGTTGTAACAGAAGAGGTATGGACAACATTGAACACATCTTCAACTCAAGACAATTTGCAGCCTATGTATGAAGAAGCTTTGCAGCCCCTGCTGGAATACATACAGATCACAGTTCCTTGCAGCATCTCATCAAGCAGTGGTGGACATCAAAGTACAAAAATGCAGCACACAAACAAATCTTGCAGGTCACCCCCATCTTTATATGTTGGAACCTTTGGAAGAACAGGTGTGCGTGCAAATATGGAGACAAAACAACTAACATTAGCTGGGTTAAGTATGCAGTTTACAAAGACAATTACAAAATGTTGTCAACAACCTTCCCTCAAATCAAATGGCCAGCCAATTGGAAAGATTTAATTCAACTCTGTGAATACTGTGTTCATGACACTAAAGTGAATATGGTTACATTGAAAAGGCCCCTAGATCAATGGATCAAAATTAATACAGATGGTAGTGCATTAAAAAACCAAGGAAAGATTGGAGCTGGAGGCATTTTGAGAGATCAAATAGGTAAGTTACTGATGGCCTTTACAACTCCTCTTGGAGAGGGTACAAACAACAAGGCTGAGATTGAGGCAGTCATATATTGGTTTAGTTGGGCACTAGAGTTGGGATATAGGAACATAGTGCTAGAGGTTGATTCACTACTGGTGGTGGACTGGATTCTGAAAAAAGCTATTCCCCAATGGAGCATCACAATTCAGCTGGAAAGATTACATAATCTCATCACACAGACTCACAAGTTCACATGCACACACTCATTTAGAGAAGCTAATTGGGTAGCTGATGCTCATTCTAAACACAGCCACAAGACATATGCTCCACAAATCTACTTCAGCAACCAACACTTGCCTAAAGAAGCCAAGGCTTACTACCATCTAGACTTACTGGAAATGCCTAGTTTATGAAGGAAGAAGACCAATAAAATTAAAGAACCTCCTTGATCATTGTTGTTTCCTTTTCAACTTAGCTATAATTCAAAATTATAGCTTCTTTGAATAGGTTAGGATAGGATATGACTTAGCATAGTAAACTTTTTAAAGGGAGAGTCTCCCTTGTTTATTTTCCTAGAATCTTTGTATTGAGAGGAGTCCTCTTCATAGGTGCTTAGATTTTTGGTTAACCTTTTTTGTAAGGGGATGAGTCAACTTCTTTTGGAAGTAGACTTTGAACCACCTTAAGATAGGAGGTAAGGTTTATGTCCCCCTCCATGTACTTTTTGCTTTTTATCTATAATAAGGCCTGGGGGTACTGCTCAGCCCCTACCCCTCCAAGGGTAATTAAACCAAAAAAAAAATCCCAATATACAAAAACCAAAACATTAAATATAAATCATAGATTTTAAACGAAAAATCCTAAACCCCAATACCTAAAACATTAACAAACCCTAAACCCAAACCCTAATCCTATCCCTAAAACAATCCCTAACCCTAACCCTATCCTTAACCCTAACCCTGAATCGTTAACCCTAAACCCAAAGCCCAAAATACCAAAACCCTAACATTAAACACTAAACATAGATATTACAACTCAAATCACAAACCCCAAACCCTAAAACCTAAATAACAACCAAAACCCTAACCCTGACCATATCATTAACCCTAGACCTAACCCTACCATAAACCATAAACCCCAAGCCCAAAATACCAAAACCCTAACATTAAAAAATAAACCATTGATATTAAACCTCAAATCCTAAACCCTAAACCCAAAAACCTAAAAAGACCCAAAACCCTAACCCTAACCATAACCATAAATCATAAACTCGAAACCTAAGCCCAAAATACCAAAAACAAAACATTAAATACTAAACCATATATTTTAAACCTCAAATGTTAATCCTTGAACCATAAAACCTAAAAAAAAAAAACCTAACCCTGTTCTTAACTCTAACCCTAACCCTAAACGCTAAACCCTTATCACTAAGACAAACAAAACGTAAGTCCAAAATTAGAAAACCCAAACATTAAACACTAAACCATAGATTTTAAACCTCAAATCCTAAACCACAAACCCTAAAACCTAAAAGAAACCTAAACCCTAACTCTAACCCTAACCCAAACCCTAACCCTACCCTTAACCCTAACCCTAACCCTAAATCATTAACACGAAACCCCAAACCCAAAATACCAAAACCCAAACATTAGACACAAAACCATAGATTTTAAACCAAAAATCCTAAACCCAAAACCTAAAACCTAAAATAAACCCTAAACCCAAAACCAAATCTAATCCCTAACACGAACTCTAACCCTAACCCTATCCTTAACCCTAACCCTAAACCCTAAACGCTAAACCTAAAGCCCAAAATATAAAAACCCTAACATTAAACACTAAATCATAGATATTACAACTCAAATCCTTAACCCCAAACCCTAAAACCTAAAAACAACCTAAACCCTAACACTAGCCCTAACATTAAACCTAACATTTACCCTACAATAAACCATAAACTCCAAGCCCAAAATACCAAAACCCAAACATTAAACACTAAACCATTGATATTAAATCTCAAATCCTAAATTCTTAACCCAAAAACATAAAAAAACTCCAAAACCCTAACCCTAACCTTAACCTTAACAATAAACCTAACCATAAACCATAAACCCAAAACCCTAAGCCCAAAAGATCAAAACCCAAACATTAAATACTAACCATAAATTTTAAACCTCAAATGCTAAACCCTGAACTATAATACCTAAAAAAAACCTACACCCTAACCCTAATCCTAACACTTACCCTAAACCCTAAACCCTAAATCTTAAGTCCAAAAAAAACCCTAAGTACAAAATACGAAAACCCAAACATTAAACAATAAACCATAGATTATAAACTTCAAATCCTAAACAACAAACCCTAAAACCCAAAAAAAAAAAAAACCCTAACCCTAACCCTAACCCGAAACCATTAACCCGAAACCCAAAGCCCAAAATACAAAAACCCAAACATTAAACACTAAACCATACATATTAAACCAAAAATTCTAAACCCCAAAACATAAACCTTAAAAAAACCTAAACCCTAACACTAACACTATCCCTAACACGAACCCTAACACTAATCCTATCCTTAACCATAACCCTAAACCCTAAATCCTAAACCCTAAGCCCAAAATATAAAACCCTAACATTAAACACTAAACATAGATATTAGAACTAAATAATTAACCCCAAACCCAAAATTCAAAAAAAAAACCTAAACCTAACCTCAACCCTAACATTAACCCTAACCCTAACCCTTCTATAAACCCTAAACCCCAAGCCCAAAATACCAAAGCCCAAACATTAAACAATAAAGCATTGATATTAAACCTCAAATCATAAACACTAAACCCAAAAACCTAAAAACCTAAAAAAACCAAAACCCTAACCCTAACCCTAACCCTTAACCAAAAACCCAAAACCCTAAGCCCAAAATACCAAAACCCAAACAGTACACACTAAACCATAGATTTTAAACCTCAAATCCTAAACCCTAAACCCCAAACCTAAAAAAAAATACACCCTAAACCTAATCCTAACCCTAAACCCTAAACCCTAAACCCTAAGTAAAAAAAAAACCGAAGTCCAAAATACGAAAACCCAAACATTTAACTCAAAACCATAGATTTTAACCTCAAATCCTAAACCACAAACTCTAAAACATAAAACAAACCTAAACCCTAACCTAAACCCTAACTCTAACCCTAACACTAAACCATTAACCCAAAACACCAATCCCAAAATACAAAAACCCAAAGATTAAACACTAAACCACATATTTTAAACAAAAATCCTACACCGCAAAACTTAAAACCAAAACAAAACCCTAAACCCTAACCCTAACCCTATCCCTAACACGAATCCTAATCCTAAACACTAAATCCTAAACTCAAAACCCATAATACCAAAACCCTAACATTAAGCACTAAATCATAGATATTACAACTCAAATCCTTAACCCCAAATCCTAAAACTAAAAAACAACCTAAATGCTATCTCTAACTCTAACATTAACCCTTACTCTAACCCTACCATAAACCCTACACCACAAGCCTAAAATATCAAAACCCAAACATTTAACACTAAACCATTTATATTAATCCTCAAAATCCTAATCCCTAAACCCAAAAACCTAAAAAAATCAAACCCTAACCCTAACCCTTACCTTAACCTTAACCCTAACCCTAAACCATAAATCCGAAACCCTAACCCCAAAATACCAAAACCTAAAAAAAAAACTACACCCTAACCCTAATCCTAATACTAACCATAACCCTAAACACTAAACCTTAAGTCCAAAAAAAGAACCCAAAGTCCAAAATAAGAAAACCCAAACATTAAACACTAAACCATAGATTTTAAACCTAAAATACTAAACCACAAACCCTAAAACCTAAAAAATCTAAATCCTAATCCTAACCCTAACCCTAACCCTAATCCTAGCCCTAACCATAAACAATTAACTCGAAACCCAAAGCCCAAAATATCAAACCCAAATATTAAACACTAAACCATAGGTTTTAATCCCAAAATCCTAAACCACAACCTAAAACTTAAAAAACTACTAAACCCTAACCCTAACCCTATCTCTAACCCTAAATTAGCCCTAACTCTACCCTAAACCCTAACACTAAACCCTAAACCTTAAACCCAAAGTCCAAAATGCCAAAACTCTAACATTAAACACTAAACCATAGATATTACAACTCACATCCTAAATCCCAAACGCTAAAACCTAAAAAATAACCTAAACCCCAACCCTAACCCTAATATTAACCCTAACTATAACCCTACCATAAACCCAAACCCCAAGCCCAAAATACCAAAACTCAAACAGTAAACACCAAACCATTGATATTAAACCTCAAAAACCTAAAAAAACAAAAACCCTAACCCTAAAACTTACCCTAACCCTAACCCTAACCCTAACCATAAACCATAAACACGAAACCCTAAGCCCAAAATATCAAAACCCAAATATTAAATACTAAACGATAAATTTTAAACCTCAAATGCGAAACCCTGAACCATAAAACCTAAAAACAACCTATACCCTAACCATAATCTTAACTCTAACCCTAACCCCAAACCCTACGTCCAAAAAAAACCTATGTCCAAAATACGAAAATCCACAAACCTTAAAACCTAAAAAAATAAATCCTAACCCAAACCCTAACCCTAAATTTAACCCTAAACCTAACTCTAAACCATTAACCAGAAACCCCAAGCCCAAAATACAAAAACCCAAACATTAAACACTAAACCATAGATTTTAGACCAAAAATCCTAAACCCTTAACTCTAACCCTATACCTAACATGAACCCTAACCCTAACCCTATCCTTAACCCTAACTCTAAACACTAAACCCTAAATTCAAAGCCCAAATACCAAAACACTAACATTAAATGCTAAACCATAGATACTGAAACTCAAATCCATCACCTCAAACCCTAAAACCTAAAAAATAACCTAAACCCTAACCCTAACATAAACCCTAAACCCCAAGACCAAAATACAAAAACCCTAACATTAAACACTAAACCGTTGATATTAAACAGCAAATCTTAAACCTTAAACCCAAAAACCTTAAAAAAAACAAAATCCTAACCCTAACCCTAACCCTAACCTTAATTCTAACCCTAACCATAAATCATAAACCCGAATTTCCAAGCCACAATACCAAAACCCAAACATTAAACATTAAACCATATATTTTAAACCAAAAATGCTAAAACCTAAAAAAAAAACTAAACCCTAACCCTAACCTTATCCCTAACATGAACCCTAACCCTAACCCTAAACCCATAGCCCTAAATACCAAAACCCTAACATTAAAGACTAAATCATAGATATTATAACTCAAATCCTTAACCCCAAACCCTAAAACCTTAAAAAAAACTAAACCTTAACCCTAACTCAAACATTAACCCTAACCCTCACCCTACCATAAATCCAAAGCCCCAAGCCCTAAATACCAAAACCCAAACATTAAACACTAATACTTTGATATTAAACCTCAAATCCTCAATCCTAAACCCAAAAACCTAAAAAAAAAACATAACCCTAACCTAACCGTCACCTTAAACCTAATCCTAACCCTAAACCATAAACCCGAAAACCTAAGCACAAAGTACCAAAAACCAAACATTAAATACTAAACCATAAATTCTAAACCTCAAATGTTAAACCCTGTACCATAACACCTAAAAAATACACCCTAAAAATAATCCTAACCCTAACTCTAAAACCTAAACCCTAAACCCTAAGTCGAAAAAAAAAACCAAGTCCAAAATATGAAAACCAAAACATTAAACACTAAACCATAGATTTTAAACCTCAAATCCTAAACCACAACCCTAAAACATAAAAAAACCTAAACCCTAACCCTAACCTTAACCCAAACCATAAACCTAACCTTAACCCTAACCCTAACCCTAAACCATTAACCCGAAATCCCCAGCCCAAATACGAAAACTGAAATATTAAACACTAACCATGGATTTTAAACCAAAAATCCTAAACCCCTAAACCTAAAACCTAAAAAAAAATAAACCCTAACCCTAAACCTATCCCTAACACGAACCCTAATCCTAACCCAATCCTTAGACCTAACCCTAAACCCTAAACCCTAAGCCCTAAACCCAAAGCAAAAAATACCAAAACCCTAACATTAAACACTACACCATAGATATTACAACTCAAATCCTTAACCACAAACCCTAAAACCTAAAAGATAACCTAAACCCTAACCCTAACCATAACAATAACCCTAACCATAACCCTACCATAAACCTTAAACCCCATGCCCAAAATGCATAAACCCAAACATTAAACACTAAACCATTGCTATTAAACCTCAAATCCTAAACCAAAAACTTTAAAACCTACAAAAAACCTAACCCCTAACCCTAACCCTAACCCAAACCCTAAGCCGTTAATCCGAACCCCCAAGCCCAAAAGACCAAAACCTAAACATTAAACACTAAACCATAGATTTTAAATAAAAAATGCTAAACCCCAAAACCTAACGCCTAAAAAAACCCTAAACCCTAACCCTAACCCTATCCTTATCCATAACACGAACCCTAACCCTAACCTTATCCTTAACTCTAATGCTAAACCCTAAGCCCTAAACCTAAAGCCCAAAATACCAAAACCCTAACATTAAACACTAAACCATAGATATTACAACTCAAATCTTTAACCACAAACCCTAAAACCTAAAAGACAACCTAAACCCTAACCCTAACCCTAACCATAACATCAACCCTAACCCTAACCCTACCATAAACCCTCAACCCCATGCCCAAAATACATAAACCCAAACATTAAACACTAAACCATTGCTATTAAACCTCAAATCTTAAATTGTAAACCCAAAAACATAAAAAAAACCAAAACCATAACCCTAACCTTAACCCTAACCCTAACCATAAACCATAAACCCAAAACCCTAAGCCCACAATACAAAAAAACAAACATTAAATACAAAACCATAGATTTTAAACCTGAAATGCTAAATCCTGAACCATAAAACCTAAAAAAAAATACACCCTAACCCTAATTCTAACCATAAGTAAAAAAAAAAACTTAAGTCCAAAATATGAAAACCCAAACTTTAAACACTAAACCATAGATTTTAAACATCAAATCCTAAACCACAAATGTTAAAACCTAAAAAAAAAACTAAACCCTAACCGAAACCCTAATCCATTAACCCAAAACCCCAAGCCCAAAATACTAAAACCTAAACATTAAACACTAAATCATAAAAAATGTCCTAAACCCCAAAACCTAACGCCTAAAAAAAAACTAAACCCTAACCCTAACCCTATATGTTTACCTAACACGAACCCTAACCTTAACCCTAACGCTAAACCCTAAGTCCTAATCTTAAAGCACAAAATACTAAAACACTAACATTAAACACTAAACCATAAATATTAAAACTCAAATCCTTAACCTCAAACCCTAAAACCTAAAAAACAACTTAAACCCTAACCCTAACCCTAACATTAACCCTAACCTTAACCCTACCATAAACCCTAAATCCCAAGCCCAAAATACCAAAACCCAAACATTAAACACAAAACCAATGATATGATACCTCAAATCCTACCCTAAACCCAAAAACCTAAAAAAATCAAAATCCTAACCCTAAACCTAATCCTAACCTTAACCCTAACCCTAACCCTAAACCATAAACCTAAAACCTAAGCCCAAAGTATCAAAAACGAAAAAAAATTGGTGGAAAGAATGGTGAGGATCTTCCTTCGAATCGCGATACTCATAAGGGTAAAAAATCTATTAATTCATTTGCGCGAGTTAACAACCAATGGAGGTGACACATTCGCCCAAAAATCGTGAAAAAAATTAATCTCAAGTTGACGCGAGATGAAGGTAAAAGGGGGTGGGGTATATTCCCCTGTTCTTGATAAACAATTTACTGAAATCCCAAAGGATATTGATGAGTGAATAGTTGAGGTAAGTTCTGGTGGGGTTGTTGAAGAAAAGGCGCAAAATCTTGAACCAGAAGATCGATTGGAGGAACAAAACACTCATACCAGTATCAATAATAAAGTTCACTCCACAAAACATCACGTAGAATCGTCAAAAAGAAATAATGAAGATTATCTTGATGTTCAAGGTAAACCTAGTTCTACAACTAGATCGATGCCTTTGCTAAAAACACAACAAGATTACACAGCTAATAAGGATGGTCGATTTCAACGATCAAAGGAACAAATCATTCCTTCAACAATACAACGAATAGATTGTGATTCTACTAGGAGAAATTCTGCTCGTCCAGAAATTACCCAAGGTGAGCTTACTCTCACTACTTTCACTACTTCTGATCGTGTGCTAAATTATACGCCAGCATAATCATTGAAAGAGTATCTTCTTTTTCGCCACATCGCATCAAGGTGACAGGATTCGAACTAATACTAGGACTTATAGGGAAATTGGTATGCAGGATAATGCAAATTGTGAAGAAAACTTTTCTAAGATTTCCAGAAATTTTGATCGTAAACCTACTAAAGCAATAAATGATAAATTGGATCAACATACTGGAAATTTTACTAACTTCCCTAAGAAAGATCAAGTTCCAGAACCTGCTCCTTATAATGTTATACAGACCTATGTTGATAGGCTTAGATATAACCAATCGAATAATGAAACTCGTATTAATTTGACACCTCCAAATATAACCACTAAACATGGACTACCAACAGTTCTTTATGTGAAGGAAGAAGTTATTAAAGATTTGGCTGAAGCTTGTAAATTCACACTTATTGGTAAATTTGTTAATACAATGCCTAGAGTGGAACTCATTAGGATAAACTTTATTCTTCAAACTAAACTATCGGGGGTGTTAAAATTGCGCATTTCAATTCTCGACATGTTTATATAGATCTTGGTAATGAACTAGACTATAATGATTTGGACCAAACAAAGAATAAACGTAGTCGGGCAGTTATGAGGATCAGGCTTGGACACATAATTTTAAACTAGTTGAAGAAACATGTTTAGTTCCAATTTTGATTTCATGTAATGAGTTACCTTGGCACTGTTATAACAAGGAATTCATTACTGCTCTTCTTTAACCTATTGGTAGGGTTATCTATTTAGATTCTGCTTCCATTAATAAAATAGGGGTAGTCAAGCTAGGGTTAAAGTTCAAGTAGGCCTCACCCAGGCTATACCGCTCCACATTTGGATGGGATATATAAGAGAGGATATTGTTGATGGTAGATGGTAACAAATTAAATATGATAATATTCTAGATTATTGTTTTTATTGTAAACATCAAGGTCATAAGGAGGCTGATTACATAATTAAACAAAGAGATGAGGATAATAAAAAGAGGAAAGAGTTAGAGAGAAACAAGCCAAAAAAGACAAGGTGTCTACATATTTTTAGGTTCATGAACATAGGGAAGCACGCAGGCTAGAGGTGGAAGCAAATCGAGGTAATGTTCAAAGGGATCTAGTTCAAACAAATTTACATCAAGAAGAACAGTGGCAGACTCGAAGAAAGAGGAACACCAATTCGCAACAGTCACAATTTGGTGCAAACGAATCAGCAATTCAACAACATAATCAACAAACATGTAGACCTAATATTCCTACTAAAATACTTAACATTGAATTGGATGTACATGAACCTTTAGCTGTTGCATAGGAAGTAGGAAGTCATATTGTTGTTACGAGTGACAAGAGAGCTCAACATACATCCAATGCTAATTTATATCAGAGGCAGAAGATTAAACAAACAGGTAATGAAGGAAGGATAAGTAGCAGTGACAACGTTTCAAGACAACAAAGGTTGATAGTTCAGGTAAATAGACAAGAAATAGATTTTGTTAGAAACAAGGATCAACATGATACTTCAGTTAACCCAGGTATTGACTCAATGATCCCATTCCCTTCCAACATTGTTACTTCTGTTGGTGTAGCTGTTGGATGTAAGGATGGAAGAGTACACGAGAAAACTAGGTATGTACAGGCTGGGGTATCAAAGGTTAAGGGGAAGATGACTGATATTAATTGTGACACAGGTCAACAATATAACACTACTTATAGGGAACCACCTGATAAAACCAACAAAAATAAGAAAAGAGACGCAACTAAAAAAAAAGGCGGATCATGAATCTATTATTGAAGTTCATAAAGATAAGGATAGACCTTTTGATGAATATGGTGCACCAGATTCTGAGTATGAGTATGAAGAGGATACTCAATCCATAGAAAAAGGTGATGAATCAGAAGAGAAAATCAATAAAGAACAGCAACACCAAACTGGCCCTTCATTTCACAGTGCTTATCGTGAAGAAATTAGGGAAGTCACTAAAATACAAGGTTTGTCTCCAAGAGGTAGGAAAGACACTAGTTATACACAATCTTCCAATGTTAGTAGAACAAACACTAGAGCTAGGAGTAGAGGTGTTTGATGATTAAAATAATTTGTTGGAATGCTAGGAGCATAAACACCTAAGGTGCTTTTGAAAGGTTTCAAAATCTGGAAAAAAATGCATAATTTAGCAATGATAGCTATATTAGAGCCTTTTTTTGATCAATCAAAGCTTACTACTTATAAAATCAAATTGCAAATGGATCATGCTCACTATAATTCTAATAATAAAATATGTCTTTCTTGGACAAATGATGTGAATTGTAAGGTTTTGGCGGTTGATGAGTAGTATATTTATTGTGAAGTAAAGCATGTTTATTGTGTGGAAACTTGTCTAATAACCTCTGTTTATGCTAAATGTAAAGATCATTTAAGGAGATATCTATGGGATTATATGCTACATGTTTCTGATATAGATCTCCCTTGGTGTGTCACTGGATATTTTAATGTCATTTCCTCTATCCAAGAAAAGTTGGGGGGTAGGGATTACAACATGAATAGAAATTTTGAATTCATTAGTGTGATTGAGGCATGTGTCTTGGTGGATATTGGTTTCAATGGACAGCCTTTTACTTGGTGTAATCAAAGGTCTGAAGGAACAAGAATATGGAAAAGGTTAGATAGGACTATGGTGAATGATAAGTGATTGCAAAAGATGCCTTATACTACTTTACTCCATCTTCCTTCAGTAGGTCTGACCATAGTCCTTTATTGTTGGAAATGCATAGTAGACATGCTTATATTACTAAGTATTTAAAATTTCTTAATTGTTGGGTTGATCATCCTACTTTCATGTCTATTGTAGAGAATTGTTGGAATAGAACAATGTTAGGCAATATCATGTGGTCTTTACATAATAAGATGAAAAGAATTAGTAATACTCTAAGTTCTTGGTTAATAAATGAATATGGGGATATATTTTCTAAAGTTAAGGAATATGAGGAATTTGTTAGATGTGATGAAGGTGAAATACTTACTGCAAACACTAAAACTAATAGAGCAAAATTACATGAAATTAATGCTCAATACATAAAATATCTTAAACTGGAATATTCAATTTTACAATAGAAAACTTGTAACGACCCATTTGATCGTTTTGAATACTAGATTTTTTATTTCATAGAATACGTTTCGATAGATTTGAAATGGATAATTTAGACTATTCGTAGCTACAATTATAGAATTAATGGGATACTTTTTATAATTTATTTAGTTGGTGGTTAAGAAAAATAACATTAAAATTAATAGTGGACCACTTTTAATACTTTTATAATTAGTCCTATATTAAATTATGGTAAAAGATAATTTGTAGAAGAACAAAAAAAAGGACACGGAACGAAAACCAAATTGAAAACAGGCGTGCATTAGGATAACCTTCGGGAGGACATCACCGCTTGGCCACAATCAAAGTGACGGCAAACTGATTACAAAAGTATTCAATATATTGCTTTTAAAGGTAAGGTTCATATTGTTATTATTAATATTATAATGATGGGTTATGAAGGAGGGAAGAAAATTTTAATGGTTGCATTTGTGGGAATCTGTAAGAAAAGAGAGCTAATGTTGTTGCCATTCTTTGGACTTAAAAGGACGTTAGAAATCATTGGGTAATAATGCCCAATGATTGCTAATGAATTTGCTAATTGTGTTAAGTTTTATATGTTAGTAGTTTCAGGTTTAGGATTCTGGTTGCCACATTAATACTATAGGATTATGTTAGGTATTGTCATATAGAAAGATAGGGTGTATGGTGTGCTATTGAGAGGTGGTCACATTCCCACGAGTTGGTCATAATGTGGCGTCATGGTTTCTTATTTTCAGATTGTTCCTTATAATTATTTTATTAAGGTTAAATTTAATTAACTGAGATAAATTATTTTATATTAGGTCGATATTATGTGAATTTCATTAAAGTTATGCTAATTAAAGGAATTAAGATTTACCCTTAAGCTTGAACTTTAAGAAAAATTGATTATAGAATGGGGTAAATTTTTGGGTTTAGACTGGGCATGTAGTAACAGGGTTTTCTATAGACTCGTTAACTTACAAATTATGCATTTATGATAGATTGAAAAGGTTTGGAGGCATTAAGGAAAGGAAAAGCATTGGAGAAGTAGTTTGCTTGACTTTGGTTCTTCGGTGGAGGTAGGTTATGGTTTATGCTATTTGATAGTAAACTCTCAATAGAGATTGATATGCATTGAATGATATTGTGAAGTTTTCTATGTACTTGATTGTGTGGTTGTGTGTTTTGTGATTGGTCTGAAATCCCGACACCGGTGAATGTATAATATTAAACCATCTCTATCGAAGTAATGCCTTGAATAAAGAAGGCTCGATGAAATATTATTAACGAATGGAAAAGTGATGATATTAAATGATAAATTAATGATATTCTTGGATCGGAGTGTCACGTTCCGACAAGATATTCTTGGATCGGAGTGTCACATTCCGACACGGTATCTTTGGATCAGAGTGTCACATTACGACACGGTATTCTTGGATTAGAGTGTCACGTTCCGACATGGTATCTTTGGATTGGAGTGTCACATTCCGACACGGTGTTCTTGGATCGGAGTGTCACGTTCCGACACAGTATTCTTGGATCGGAGTGTCACGTTCCGACACGGTAATATTAAAGTAAAAACATGTTGAATTAATGGAAGATACTCAATCTCAAAGAATTCAACTTCCAAAATAGTTTAGTTTGGAGGCATGAGTCCTCATGTGTGATCTTGATACCATTGACTTCATACGTGCTTACTTCAATGTTGTTGACACTTGTTCATATTGTTTGTTTCTTATCACATGTTAAGTGTTATAGTTGAGTCCATACTATTATTTTTGTATATTAGTTACTATTTTGGGTTGACCGATGATACTTACTCAGTAGATGTTGCCTCGTACTGAGCCCTACTTGTTTTCTTCTTTGATTTCCTTTTATGAAATGCAGCGAGTGTACCTGTGACTTCTGATTTCCATCAGCTCTAGCCAGCCTCCCGCATATCAAGTTCCAGGGTGAGCTATCCATTCAAGCTCGTGTTGGGTTCTCTCGGTCATGACATGATGTCCTATACTTTCGGACACATACCATTTCATTCTTTTATTTTGGTGTATTTGATATTTTTAGACTTAGTATTGGAGATTAGATGTCCTTGTTGTGATGACTTTCAGGTTTGGGAAAGGATATTTAACTAGATTTTGAGCTTCCGCATTGTTCTTGAATAATATAATTTAAGGTTGAATTCATTGGTTCTCCCACCTAGGTAGTTATGTGTGGGTGCCACTCACGACTCGTTTTGGGTCGTGACAAACTTGGTATCAGAGCATTAGGTTCAGTGATCTCATCACACAAGGACAAGTCTAGTAGAGTCTTGAAGAATGGTATGGGGACGCCTTTACCTTTCTTTAAGATGCTATAAGACTTTAGGAAAACTCATTTCTTTCTTTCTTTCGTGCTACTACTTGAATCCAATTGGTATCTAGATGATACAAATTGGTATCTTTACTTCTTCGCTCTATTTCACATACGGTTAGTACTAGAGTATTAGAAGTTGAATTAACAACACCGGGAAAAAAATGGTTCTTGAAAATAGGTATATTTTCTCGAATTACTACACAATTTGTAATGACTAGTGATCAACATGATTTTTCTTTATTAAGTCAAAGTTGAAAGCCTATTCTTCATGGGTACTAAATATGAAGATCCTTACGATATTTTTACTGTTTTTCATGATTTTTGTTTCATAAGAAGGATATGGTAGAGTGATTGGACATTGAGTTTCTGACTTACTAAATTTGGGAAGATGCGAAAATGTGGTGGTCATCTCATGTTGACTCCTGCCGGAAGTGACACTACCTATGACTTGGGTAGCATTTTCTGGATTCTTCATGGAGAAGTATATTCTCTGAATCTTAAGGGATATGAGGTAGATGAGGTGAAGCAAGATGACTTTGCCAAGGTTACAACATTTAAGAAGTTTTGTGAGGGATGGATAGATAATGAGCACCATTTCTTTAAAAAATACAGTTAGTAAAGTTATTATAACATCTATGAATTGAGTATTTTTTATTTTTTATTTTGAAAAAAAAAAAAGAAATAAAACAAAAAAATTTAGTGGTGGATCTTTGGTATGGTAGTGATACATTTAGGGTGTGAAATATATATTGAGAATTCTAAATAAGGGCTGATGATTTTGTCTTAAGCTTTAAGGAGTAGATTGATACTAGAATGACAAACTTATAAGAAAAGAAAGTCATAGTGAGTATACTTTGGGTAAAGTATATTGAAGATTTTACCAAGAAAATGCTTATAAAATTGAATTAGTCCCTTAAATTTGATTGGTATACTGGAGTTTAAGGTGTCACGTCGAGGAAAAGGTTTCACTTCTTGATGATGAAAAGGTCTGGCTAAGCATGATGGTAAAAAGAGAAAGTGATATATGACCTATATGATATATGTTTGTTGTACTAGTATCGAAAATTCTCATTTAGAATCAGTTAGTTTTAGTGGCAACAAAGTTTTTAAAGTGTTTGACCGATTGTGATATCAAATTTAGTATTTGCTTATGATTTGGACACTAGGCCTAATCCTACTTGAAAAAGGATTGAAATTATTCTCCTTATTTGGTTTCCAATTCTATTAGGAAAAGAATTGGAATTGTAATCCTACTTTTAGTTGATTTTGCATTTTTAAGGAAAAACACAATTGTATAAATGGAGGATGGTCTTGAGAGAAAAGTTGAACTACTCATTAGTATTTTTCTTGAAAGACAATAGGACATAAGAGAGGTTTTGAGATTCCAACAAGAGAGTAGAGAGAAGAAAAAGATTTATTTTGCTGCATACCTTTCTCCGCATAGCAACCTTTAGATCGTGTTTCTTAATTAACTAACCGTTGGATCGGGCTAAAATTTGAAATACGTATTTTTGACATCTTGGTGATGGATCTGAATGGTGGAGATTGGATTTGTATGTCTGAAAGATCATTTTCTTGGTACCGAATAGTAGCTGCATTTGGATGGTGCTTGCATTAAAACTGTAGAGATATTGTATTTATAGTGTGTATTATGAGGTGTTTTAATATAATATTTAATAAGAGAAATCTTAGTTTAAGACAATGAAGGTGATTAGAGTTCGTAATGATGATAAGGGGTTGGTGATGGATATTATATAATAAGGATTGTTGGTTAAACGAGTTTTGTACAGTACTAACGAATTGTGAGCATCTAATGTTGTGGTTTTGCATTATTTGATGAATAAGGTGGTTGTATGGAAAGTTTTAGGAGATGTGGGACACCACTTGAATTGAAATTAAAAGAGTTAGAGTCATAATGAAAAAAAAATAAAAAAAATTGTGGGATATAATGCAATCTTCATAAAGAGGTGAGAAATAGAATATTTTCTCTAATTGCAAGGAATAAAGAGGTATCTTTTGGAGGTCTAGAATTGGGTTTTGAGACATGTGGTTTCATATATTTTAATATGGTCATGGTTTTAGAGTCACATGTTTATCAAATTGGTTAAAAGCTATCGAATAAGACTTAAGAAAGGAGTGTACATACGCTCAACTCGAGTGTGATGATACGTTTGCTTGTGATTTTGAGTTTATTAATAACTGCGTTGAACTTTTAGGGAAGGATATGATAAGATCGATGAAGAGGCAATCAACGATAAGTTAAGATATGTAAAATCATAAAAATCTTCAAGGTATCAGTTATGTTGATAGATAAGGAGATTGAGTTACATTGTTCGTTTACAATTCAAACGTTTTATTTTGAATCTACTTTTGTGGTGGTATGTTTTATAAGGTATGAATTGGTGAGGTAAAATAAAAATAAATAATATATTGTTTACATAAGATATTAAACATATGACGGACTTATGCATGTTTGAGTAGCAAAGTTAATAGACCTAGGGAATGGTTTCACTTAAAAGTGTTGGGTTAGAATATAAGGTCAAACGTCATGAGTTGTTGGTAAAAGGATGAGATTGGTAAACGAGCTAGAGAAACAATAGTGTGATATATTGAAGGGTTGAGGTATTTAGAATTTTGCACGATGGAAAGAATTTGAGAAAAGTGAAGGAATAAGACCTCTCGTATAAACCCTTTGGATGTAGTTGATGGTTGTATTGATTTTTGCCCATAAGTTTAAAAATGATTGTGAGATGTAAAGTGGTTCGATACAGATAATTTACTAGGAGTTTATTATCAACTTTTATAAAAATTGAGTTTAGCTTTGGATGGAAAATAGTGAGGTAAGAAATATAGAGTTTTACGTGGGATTAGATTGCCAAATTATGATAGATGACTTAAGAATGATGCACAAGGTAAGATATTATTCTACATGATTATTAACAATTTAGAATTGGACTAATACTACTCTATTGATGGGACTACATAGAATGTTATGATGTTTTGGTAGTATTAAGAGTGTTGACTTCAGTGGATGTGAGGTTCGATAAACCAAGTATGTGTGCAATTATAGTAGGGACTAAATTGGTGATTGCGTGTAGCTAGAAAATCAAAGAGATAGAGTCAGTTGAATGAAAATGTTCGATATGGACACTATGAAAGGAGTATTTGGAGTTATTCCACCTTGGTTATTTTTTATAAGACATATTTAGTGTTGTCTTGGTGTAGTTGAAGTATTTGAGTGGTTCGACATGTACCACCTTACTTATGAGAATTTATAGGATAGCTACCATGAAAATTTAAAGTTGTTCGATAGACTTAAGATTTATCTCATTATCGGTATCATGTTTTGGTTATGTGAGATTGAATGTGAGGATCATTGAGTCTAGTTTTGTCATTCTTAAGATTTGGTTATAATAACTACCAATATAGCATTTTGACAATGTTGTTAGAGGTTATGTATGCTTGGGTGTATCGCTCGATAGGTGGTTACTTGATCATCTTCTTCTTTGGGTTAGATAAATTTGGTTCTCCCTTGATGAGTACCTGATGTTTAAAGATTAAATTTTTATAACTTAATCTCGTGAAAGGTTTATGTTGTGAGAAGACAATATTGATAAGATGTATGATGGTGTATGCACTATGACTGTGTGGTGGTTGTTTCAAGTTCACTTTTGGTTGTAACCAATACTGATTAAAGATTTTATCATGGTTATGTTAGAAAATATCTATCTAGATGGTTGTGGCAATGTCTAATGGAAGAATCGGTAGTTGAAGAGTTTACTTGGGAATCGTTTTATTTTTAGTTGAGATTACATACAGAAATAGTTATCATTATAGTATTGAGATGTTTCCGTTTGAGGCATCGTATGAAAAAAAAAAGTGTAGATCTCCAAATTGTTGGTTTGGTACTTTTGATATGAGACCTTGGGTGCAAATATTTTTGAAGGAATTGGTGAGACACCTACCCTTTCTTATCCTAACCTTCTTTTGATCGTTCGAGGATGAACGATGGGTAAATTGGTATGTAATGTAACGACCCATTTGATCGTTTTGAATACTAGAGCTTTTTATTTCATAGAATACGTTTCGATAGATTTGAAATGGATAATTTGGACTATTCGTAGCTACAATTATAGAATTAATGGGATACTTTTTATAATTTATTTAGTTGGTGGTTAAGAAAAATAACATTAAAATTAATAGTGGACCACTTTTAATACTTTTATAATTAGTCCTATATTAAATTAGGGTAAAAGATAATTTGTAGAAGAACAAAAAAAGGACGCGGAACCAAAACCAAATTGAAAACAGGCGTGCATTAGGATAACCTTCGGGAGGACATCACCGCTTGGACACAATCAAAGTGACGGCAAACTGATTACAAAAGTATTCAATATATTGCTTTTAAAGGTAAGGTTCATATTGTTATTATTAATATTATAATGATGGGTTATGAAGGAGGGAAGAAAATTTTAATGGTTGCATTTGTGGGAATCTGTAAGAAAAGAGAGCTAATGTTGTTGCCATTCTTTGGACTTAAAAGGACGTTAGAAATCATTGGGTAATAATGCCCAATGATTGCTAATGAATTTGCTAATTGTGTTAAGTTTGATATGTTAGTAGTTACAGGTTTAGGATTCTTGTTGCCACATTAATACTATAGGATTATGTTAGGTATTGTCATATAGAAAGATAGGGTGTATGGTGTGCTATTGAGAGGTGGTCACATTCCCACGAGTTGGTCATAATGTGGCGTCATGGTTTCTTATTTTCAGATTGTTCCTTATAATTATTATATTAAGGTTAAATTTAATTAACTGAAATAAATTATTTTATATTAGGTCGATATTATGTGAATTTCATTAAAGTTATGCTAATTAAAGGAATTAAGATTTACCCTTAAGCTTGAACTTTAAGAAAAAATGATTATAGAATGGGGTAAATTTTTGGGTTTAGACTGGGCATGTAGTAACAGGGTTTTCTATATACTCGTTAACTTACAAATTATGCATTTATGATAGATTGAAAAGGTTTGGAGGCATTAAGGAAAGGAAAAGCATTGGAGAAGTAGTTTGCTTGACTTTTGTTCTTCGGTGGAGGTAGGTTATGGTTTATGCTATTTGATAGTAAACTCTCAATAGTGATTGATATGCATTGAATGATATTGTGAAGTTTTCTATGTACTTGATTGTGTGGTTGTGTTTTTTGTGATTGGTCTGAAATCCCGACACCGCGGAATGTATAATATTAAACCATCTCTATCGAAGTAATGCCTTGAATAAAGAAGGCTCGATGAAATATTATTAACGAATGGAAAAGTGGTGATATTAAATGATAAATTAATGAAATTATTGGATCGGAGTGTCACGTTCCGACACGGTATTCTCGGATCGGAGTGTCACATTCTGACACGGTATCTTTGGATCAGAGTGTCACGTTCCGACACGGTATTCTTGGATCGGAGTGTCACGTTCCGACACAGTATCTTTGGATCGGAGTGTCACGTTCCGACACGGTGTTCTTGGATCGGAGTGTCACGTTCCGACACAGTATTCTTGGATTGGAGTGTCACGTTTCGACACGGTAATATTAAAGGAAAAACATGTTGAATTAATGGAAGATACTCAATCTCAAAGAACTCAACTCCCAAAATAGTTTGGTTTGGAGGCATGAGTCCTCATGTGTGATCTTGATACCGTTGACTTCATACCTGCTTACTTCAATGTTGTTGACACTTGTTCATATTGTTTGTTGCTTATCACATGTTAAGTGCTATAGTTGAGTTCATACTATTATTCTTTGTATATTAGTTACTATTTTGGGTTGACCGATGATACTTACTCCGTACATGTTGCCTCGTACTGAGCCCTACTTGTTTTCTTCTTTGTTATCCTTTTATGAAATGCAGCGAGTGTACCTGTGACTTCAGATTTCCATCAGCTCTAGCCAGTCTCCCGCATATCAAGTTCCAGGGTGAGCTATCCATTCAAGCTCGTGTTGGGTTCACTCGGTCATGACATGATGTCCTATACTTTCGAACACATACCATTTCATTCTTTTATTTTGGTGTATTTGATATTTTTAGACTTAGTATTGGAGATTAGATGTCCTTGTTGTGATGACTTTCAGGTTTGGGAAAGGATATTTAACTAGATTTTGAGCTTCCGCATTGTTCTTGAATAATATAATTTAAGGTTGAATTCATTGATTCTCCCACCTAGGTAGTTATGTGTGGGTGCCACTCACGACTCGTTTTGGGTCGTGACAATACTCAAATGCATTGGTTGAAAGATGGAGATGCTAACTCTAAATATTTTCATGCTGTAATGAGAGGTAAAAGAAGGAAAATTCTTATACTTACTATTCAGACAGAAAATGGAGAGTGGATTCAGGGTGATGAAAATATATCTAAGGAAGCATGTGATTATTATTAAAATATTTTTGCAGGAAAAACTATTAGAATTGGAGATGATATTTTATAGTGTATTCCTAGGATGATTACTCCAGAAAAAAACTCAGACTTAGATGAATTCCTAATATGCAGGAATTAAAGAAAGTGGTCTTAGAAATGAATCCTAATTCAGCCTCTGGTACGGATGTTTTTGAAGGTAAATTCTATCAGTGTTGTTTTGATATTATTAAAGTAGATCTATTGGTTTCTATTCAATCATTCTTCACTGGGAAGAATATGCCTAAATTTATGACTCGTGCTTGTTTAATTCTCATTCCTAAAGTTCCTAATCCAAAAAGTCTTGGCGAGTATATACCCATTAGTCTTAGCAATTTTTCTAATAAAATTATCCCCAAGATTATTAGTCCTAGATTAGGTCCCATACTTCCTAAAATTGTTTCAAATAACCAATCTAGATTTGTTAAGGGAAGGAATATATCTGAAAATATTATTTTGGCTCAACAGATCATCCATGGTAATAAACATCCTAATAAAGGTGATAATGTTGTAATTAAGCTTGACATGGCTAAAGGCTATGATAGAGTATCTTGGTCTTATATTTGTTTAGTCATGAGAAAATTTGGTTTTGGGGAGTTATTCATTGATAGAATTTATAGAATTATGAGTAATAATTGGTATTCTAGGGGACTTAAACAAGTTGATCCTTTGTCACTTGCATTATTTGTTTTGGTAGCTGAAGTGTTATCTAGAACTCTTAATATGCTTTATCAAAATCAATTATATAACGATTTTTACATGGATGTCAAAGGCCATCAAATTAATCATTTGAGCTTCATGGATGATATTATTATTTTCACTTCGACTAATAGAAATTCTTTAAAGCTTATTATGAAAAGTATATCAGCATATGAAACAGGTTCTGATCATCTTTTAAATAAGAATAAAAGTATGTTTACGGTGACTGAAAATATTGTTGGTGACATTTTGAGCAGATTAAGGAAATCAATGGTTTTCACAAAAAAGACAGCCCTATTACTTATCTAGGTTGTCCATTATCTATTGGGGTCAAAGGATTATCTACTATTCCGATCTTGTGGAAAAAGTAATAAAAAGAATCAATGGTTGGCATTCTAAAATTCTATGATTTGGGGATAAAGTTACACAAGTGAAACATGTGTTACAATCAATCCCTATACACTATGGCATCCATTTCTCCTCCAAAATCCACTATAAAGTACTTGAAAATAATAACTGCTTACATTTTCTAGGGTAATGACAAAGAAAAGAAAAATTATCATTGGGCCTCTTGGGAAACTCTAGGCTATCCTACTGATGAAGGAGGAATAAGGGTAAGGGTATTAGATGATATGTGCATTTGCTTTGCATTATAAACAGTGGTGGGAGTTTAGAACTAATCATTCACTGTGGGGGCATTTTCTAAGAGCAAAATATTGTCAAATAGCTATATCCCGTAGCCAAAATGGGATACAGGGTAGTCACTGGAATGGAGGTATCTTAGTAGAGATAGACAGGTTGTGGAAGCTCATATTCAATGGACAATTCACTCAGGTACTATTAGTCTTTTGTGGGATAATTTGTTTGGTGATGGGCCTTTAGTCAAATATTGTGACAATGTCTCTAGTTTGAACAATACGCAAGTGTCTCATTTTATAGGAGAAGGTAATTGGAAGGAAAGGGAGATTAGACAACATGTACCTCCTTTGTTGGTTCCTATTATCTTAAACACCACTATTCATTATAAAGAAGGTTTCCCACACATAGCATATTGGACCCTATCTGAAAATGGACAATTCTGTATAGCCACTGCCTGAATATCATTTGGAAAAAACATATAAAAGATCTGATTAACAAATTTATTTGGCACAAACATATACCTTTCAAAGTTTCTTTCTTTATTTGGAGAGCTTTGAGAGGCAAAGTGCCAGCTAATGAAAATCTTCGTAAATTTGGAAAAGATCTTAATGAATGATATTGTTGTTACAGACCAGGGAATGATGAAATTGATCATATATTGGTAACTGTAAAATACCAAAACCCAAACATTAAATACTAAAACATAGATTTTAAACCTCAATGCTAAACCTTGAACCCTAAACCCGAAGTCCAAAGAAAAAAAACCCGAAGTCCAAAAATACTAAAATCCAAACATTAAACACTAAACTATAGATTTTAAACCTCAAATCCTAAACCAGAAACCCTAAAACCTTAAAAAAACTAAACCCTAACCCAAACCCTTACCCTAACCCGAAACCATTAACCCGAAACCCCCAGCCCAAAATATCAAAACCCAAACATTAAACACTATATGTCAAGTCTATGTCTTGCCTTGTATAATTGTCGTTATTCAGGTAAAGAGATACAGTGGGATGGTGATCATGGTGCATCCAAAAACAATTAGCATTTCAATAAATAGCAATGGAATTTGTAAAGTTGCAGCAATGGGAAGGAAGGAAGTTGCATTCCTACACAGGAAGTTGTCATCAAATAGAGTTCCAGAAAATATGTATTAGTATGCAAAATTGGATTTGACCTGTCCAGCTGACATATATAATAAGACTGTTCAATTTGACTATGTCTAAATTAGGTATAGTTGTTTGAATAGGTCTAACTTCTTTTAACTTTCCTTGTAAAGGGAGAGTCTCCCTAATTTATGTATTCTTAGAAACTTTGTATAATAAGAGGAGTCCTCTCTAGGTGCCTAGTTTTTCTTTTGATAAAGACTCATTGTTTAAGGTTAAGTTGACTAACCTTAGTATGTAAGTCAATTCTTTACCCACCATAGGACCGGAGGTAAGGTCTATGCCCCCCTTTATGTATAACTTCGCTTTTTAATAAATGATAAGTCATGGGGTGTTGCTCAGCCCCTGACCCATAAAAGGGTCCTTCCAATAAAAAAAACATTAAACACTAAACTAAAGATTTTAAACCAAAAATCTTAAACACCAAAACCTAAGACCTAAAAAATAATAAACCCTACCCCTACCCCTAACCCTAACCCTAACTCTATCCCTAACCCTAACCCTAACCCTAACCCCAATCCTAAACCCTAAACCCTAAACCCTAAACTCAAAATACCAAAACCCTAACATTAAACACTAAAACATAGATAATACAACTCAAATCCTTAACCCCAAACCCTAAAACCTAAAAAACAACCTAAACCTTAACTCTAACCCTAATATTAATCCTAACCCTAACCCTAACCCTAACCCTGAACCCTAAACCATAAACCCTAAGCCCAAAATGTCAAAACCCAAACATTAAATACTAAACCATAGATTTTAAACATCAAATGCAAAACCCTGAACAATAAAACCTAAAAAAACCTACACCCTAACCCTAATCCTAATCCTAACCCTAACCTAAAATCCTAAACCCTAAACCCTAAGTCCAAAATACGAAAATCCAAAAATTAAACACTAAACCATAGATCTTAAACCTCAAAATCCTTAACCACAAACCTTAAAACCTAAAGAAAACCCAAATCCTAACTCAAACCCTAACCCTAACCCTAACCCTAAACTATTAACCCAAAACCCCAAGCCCAAAGTGCCAAACCCCAAATATTAAACACTGAACCATAGATTTTAAACAGAAAATCCCAATCCCCAAAACCTAAAACTGAAAAAACCCTAAACCCTAACACTAACCCTATCCCTAACACGAACCCTAACCCTAACCCTATCCTTAACCCTAACCCGAAACCCTAACCCTAAACCTAAAGCCAAAAATACCAAAACTCTATCATTAAAAACAAAACCATAGATTTTACAACTTAAATCCTTAACCCCAAACCCTAAAACTTAAGAAAATAACGTAAATCCTAACCCTAACCCTAACCGTAACCCTAACCCTAACCCTAACCCTGAATCCTAAATCCAAAACCCTAAGCAAAAAAATACTAAAATCCAAACATTAAATAATAAACCATAGATTTTAAACCTCAAATGCAAAACCCTGAACCATCAAACCTAAAACAACCTATAGCCTAACCCTAATCCTAGCCCTAACCCTTACCCTAAACCCTAAACCCTAAGTCCAAAATACGAAAACCCAAACATTAAATTCTAATCATAGATTTTAAACATCGAATCCTAAAACACGTACCCTAAAATCTAAAAAAAAAAACTAAACCCTAACCCTAACCCTAACCCTAAAACATTAACCCAAAACTCCAAGCTTAAAATACCAAAACCCAAAAATTAAACACTAAACCATAGATTTTAAACCAAAAATCCTAAAACCTAAAAAAACATGTATACCTTAACCCTAACCCTATCCCTAACCCTAACCCTAACCCTAACCCTATCTTTAACCCTAACCCTAAACCCTAAACCCAAAGCCCAAATTATCAAAACCTAACATTAAACACTAAACCATAGATGTTACAACTCAAATCCTTAACCCCAAACCCTAAAATCTAAAAAAAAACTAAACCATAACCCTAACCCTAACATTAACCCTACACCTAACCCTACCATAAACATTAAACCCTAAGCCCAAAATACAAAAACCCAAACATTAAACACTAAACCATTGATACTAAACCTCAAATCCTAAACCCTAAACCCAAAAACCTGAAAAAAACCAAAACCCTAACCCTAACCCTAAAACATAAACCCCAAATCCTAAGCCCAAAATACCAAAATCCAAACATTAAATACTAAACCATAGATTTTAAACCTCAAATGATAAACCCTGAACCATAAAGCCTAAAAAAACCTATACCCTCTAGTGCTTAGTTTTCTTTAGATTACAACTCAATGTATGAGGTTGAGTTGACTAACCTTAGTAGGTAAGTCAACTATATACCCACCAAAGGATCGGAGGTAAGGTATATTCCCCCCTCCATGTAATTCTTTGTTTTTAATAAATGATAAGGCCTGGGGGTGTTGCTTAACCCCTAACCCACCACAAGGGTCATTCTGTAAAAAATATATATATATATATATCCGGTGGTCAGATTTTTTCCCATTCACATATATATATATATACTCTTACCCTAACCCTAACCCTAAACCCTAAACATTAAGTCCGAAAAAAACCCTAAGTCCAAAATACCAAAACCCAAACATTAAACCCTAAACTATAGATTTTAAACCTCAAATCCTAAACCATAAACCGTAAAACATAAAAAAAGCTAAACCCTAACCCAAAACCTAACCCTAACCTTAACCCTAACCCTAACCCTAAACAATTAACCTAAAACCCAAGCCCAAAATACCAAAACCCAAATATTAAACACTGAACCATAGATTTTTGTAACAACCCTGAAAATGGATAAGATAAGAAATGCTTAGTGTGTCAAGAATGCCTATGAGTAGACCAGGGTTCACACAGATTAATGCGCGTAGAACCAGACCTCGGAACCCTTGCTACAACCAAGACAACTAACTTGGGGAGTTAATTGAGCTTGGAAAGGTTGGGACCAACAATGTAGGGCTCTCGAATATGAAGATATACTCGAATGAGTCTTTACCGGACTTAAGGAGAGGAAAGCTTATGTTTTGAGGGTCTAGGGGTAAAATGGTCTTTTGCTAGGCTAAGGGTAATATCGTAATTACCCTAAATACATATGTAATTATTTAATTAATAAATTGGAGGGGCAATTTGGGGAGAGAGAGCCGAAATTGAGCTCTTGAAGTGAAGTCTTGCTCCACCCGGGTTCGAACCTAGGTGGAAGCAATGATTTAATTTGTTTTTATTTAAATAGATAAATTAATTTAATTAATTAATAAATATTAGCTGATTTAAGAAAAAGAGAAATCAGATTTTCTATTTATTTTAATTATTTATTAAGTTGACTAATTCATACCCACAAAGTCCTACTTCTACTAGACTTCTATCTCCCATTTCCCCCACTCTCTCTCTTGCACGATTTCTCTCTCTCTTTCTCACACTCTCTCTGGCTACAAACGTGAATAAAAGTCAGAAATAAAACAAATATTCTTCATTCTTGAAGAATTCACAAGCAAAACACAAAAGAGAAAGCAATTCGGTAACGTTAAGCAAAGCATACTACGCTAGTCGGGTGAGGTGTGAGTGTGGGTGTTTGGACTGATTTGTGGAGGAGTTCTTGGGCAGCATTCTGGACATTTAACAAGAAAACAAAGGTATGGGTGTTCTTACTCTTGGTCCCTTTCCCAAGAGACCCCTAGGACTCAGTATATTCGGCTCAAAAACTAAGGTTGCTTTCCCCGTTGCATGTCCCTGTCATTAGCTCCCAACGAATTCGTAGGTTGGTATGAATGCTGGTAGACTTAGGATTATGTGATGCTGTGCTGGATATGAATATGTTGTATGTACGTTAATTATGAAAAAAATGACAATCCATGTATGTGTTTCGGAATTGTGTAAAAGTGTGTGTGAATATGACCATTGTTTCGGTCTTGTTGCCTTAGTTATGAATGTTGTGGTTGTTAATTTTACGTACATAAAGTCATGAAGATCGTGATGTTCATAAAAAGGAAATGAGACTGAATTTAAATGGAGAATTCTTGGCCAAATATGTTCATGAAAATGCACCTAAAGGATTCACTAAACACTACTCCAAATGCTTAAGGTTTCAATGTTAAAAAGTGGAGAAAAATAGATTGTAAAAAGGTAATAAAATTTCCAGCTTGGGATGTTGATTTAGGGCAGGTTCTGGAAATTTTGAAGGAGTTTTAAAAGTGATTAAAATAGGTGAGGTGAAGGGGAATCGAACCCAAGACCTCACATGACCTCAAGGCTGAAATTTTTTTAAAAACAATGTGTTGGGGCTAAGGGGATTCGAACCCCTTAGCTGCTGCCCATAAAATGAAAAATAAAAAGAATGGGGATGGGGGTAATCGAACCCATGGCTTATGGGCAGCAAAGGAGAGGGAGAAACAACATAAATAAAAGATGTGAGGCGTGGGGATCGAACCCACGACCTCAAGGCTGGAATGAAGGAGGCGAAAATAAGTCTAAAAAAAATATGTGAGGCCGTGGCGGTTCGATCCCACGACCTAACTGTACATTCTCCTAACTTAGAGAAAATATTAAAAATATAATTATGGGGCTGTGGGGGTTCGAACCCACCACCTCACAGCCCTTAAGCGAAATTTAATTAAAAAGAAGGAGGCTGTGGGGGTTCGAACCCACAACCTCCTTACTTGGGCGAAATTATGAATAAAATAAAAGAGGCTGTGGGGGTTTGATCCCACAACCTCTTGGTTTAAGAAAAAGGGGAGAGTAACATGTAAATGAAAAATGAAAATGGGGTTGTGGGGGCTCGAACCCACAACCCATCGGCCAAATTTAAGAAGAGGGTTAAATAGAAAAATAATCCTTCAATGTTAATATTGTGATTTAACTTAGAGTTAAAATGTTATGAATATTAGAATAAAATCAATTGAAAATATAAAATGATATCCAATTGATTCAAGACTTGGGTTTCCTTGCCCAAACTTCTGTTTGATACATAAGTCATACGTGAACAAATCATCCAAGAATAATGCCATCTACTTAGATCGAAATCAAGATCTTGGCATATATATACAAGATACATAAGTCTTGTACTATGAAATCTTAGGAATGTATGAGTCACATAATGAACTACGAATGAAGCCTCATGGCTTGTATGTATAGACACATAAGTCTAACATACGTTCAAAAGTAAGTGAACTTAAGATGTATGAAATGAAATGATGAACCCTAGAAGGGTTAAGTATGAGTGTAAATACACTAAATGGCCAAGTGCATTGGCATATGATGAGATGAATAATGAAATGATGAAATGATGAAATGAACAATGAAATAATGAAACCCTAGAAGGGGTAGGTAAGGGTGTGAAACACACCAAATGGCCAAGTATATTGGCATATGATGAAATGAACATTCACGTAATAAGAGGTGAATAACTATGAAAAGCAAAGGTGCTAATGATGATGAATGTGGTGACAACATGATATGAGGCTAATGTAAATGATGAGAGCAATCTCAAATGAGCCTAAGTAAATGTTACCAATACGTACTCACAGATGAGAGTGTAAGATAATGAAGAGACCAGTCTCTATGAACACTCTAATGAGAGTATCGAGCTTTACACACTCAATACGAATGATGTGATGAGAAATCATCTAGTTAGCTATGATGTCCTCATACTAGAAGCCAGCTTCCATGACGTATGAGATGAATGTAATGGAACTTTATACTGAGCACCGATAGACTAGCTATGAGCGGTGATGCCTTCTTTCGGGAAGGGCGGAGGTTCACGTAACTCTCATGAGATGAGACTGTCCGGCTTGACGGGTATGGGTCTCCTGATATCTCCTAGTCTTCGAACCTATACTGCCAATATAGGGATCTGGCGGGGTTAAATTCCCATGTACGCTAGCATGTTTTTAGGTCACTTTGGCCGGTGATTCCACCTCTTTTCGGTGTAGGGGAGACACTGGATTTCATGATGCTCACATGATCTATGTCGGTTAAAGTTAAAGTTCCTAATGAATGAATGAGGCCAGCCTCAAATGATGCACATAATTAAATGAATGATACCAAAGGTGTTAGGATAGGATAATCAAAAGGTGAGTTAGATTCAAGTAATGACATAGGTCATTCTTGGTCATTGCACAACGAACCTAATGAAAGTCTTAAACTACATCCTAGGTATAACTGGTGTTTACACTGGTCTATGAACGAAATGAAATTGAGTACGTATGAATGAACGAAGCAGACTCTGTGTTTGCTAATGAAGACTCCCTAGTTGAGGTCCCATATGTTGAGCCCTCATTTTGGAAAGTCTTAATGTCAAGTCCATGATTCAAAGGTCTCATGGAATATGAATGAATGATATGAAAGAAGTTATGTGCTACATGTGAAATGTACTGTATGCTCTACGATGTGTGCTATGTGTAAATGTTATGTGCTGTGTGCAAATGTGAAAAGTATGATGTATGATTATTCTCATGGCATAACTTTCCTATTCCCAATCTGGAAAGCTCACTGACTTTCCTAATCAAGATTTGGAATAGATTATTTACCTTCCTAATCCAAATTAGGAAACTTTCCTAATCTCACTTTGGCAAGTCCACTGACTTGACTTCCAACAATCATATTGTTAGGAAAGAGCTATTCTTTCTCATGCATGTCCTTGGTGTGTGCTTGCATATACCCATACTTAGTACAAGTGTGTACTAACCCTATACAAACTCTACTATTTTATGTGCAGGCATAGGTGGACGATAAAGCTACAGGATCATCGTTGCAGTTATCCGGACGTCCAGCATTCGTCTGGAGTTGGTAGGTCCTCATGCTTTCGAGGATGCTACTGTTTTATGTTCTAGCTTAGTTTTAGAGTTGAGCTAGTGGAGCATGTTCCACTAGCGTTTCTTTCCTATTTTATTCAGACTATGTATTGGTGCCATTTTGGCAATTATACACTTAATAAGAATTGAACTATTTCTTTTAGTCGCTCATCTCTTAATGTTAGATGGTTGATGGTGAACAGTTACGTATTAATGAGAATCTTTTTAAAAGTATGTTAAGAAACAAAAAGTTTCAAATTTTCCGCTAAAATTAACCTAGATGAAGTAAGAATGACGTAAGTAGGCTTGTCTGCGACCTCTGAGAGGTCAACGACGCTGGTCTCGTCTGGGGTATAGATTCCAGGCGTGACAAAGTTGGTATCACAGCACTAGGTTAAATTACGAAAATAATAAGTTCACATCAACCACATTGAGTAGTTTCTAAGTCATGGTAGTGAAGTGCACCACTATCCTGGATTAGAGACTGCATGATGCGTAGGAAAATTTCCCTTCTTCTACTCTTTATCGTGCTTTTCCTAATGTCTAATTTTCTTGGTGTTATGAGCGTGTCTAACATCAACTTTTGAAGTTTCCGAAAGATGAATACAAGGAGAAAAGCAAGCGGAGATATTGGAGGAGCAGCTGCTGGGGTAATCCAAGTTTTCCCCCAGGATCCAGCTGGTGGAATAAAGAAGCATGTTAACCCAGATGGGTTGACAGATGATGAAATAAGAACAACGTTGGTATAAATGGCCCAAGCTAGCACTTTACAAGCTCAGGCTGTTGGGTTTGATTGATGTGAAGAAGTTATCAGCTAAAGGATGTAGCTCAATCCTGGTATAAGGTGTGACAGGATAGCAAGGCCTTAGGAGTAGGTCCTATTACTTTGAATCTTTTCAAGATGGCTATTCTAGAGCAGTTCTTTCCCAGATAAATGAAGGAGACTAAGATTGAGGAATTCATCAACGTGAAGCAGGCTCGATATCAGTCAGGGATTACTCCCTGAAGTTCATAAGACTTTACAGCCCAGGAGAGTCCACCTAATAGGAAGTGTGGCATAATGCATGGAGGAGAATGTATGATGGACCCTAATGATGTTATAGTTGTGGCAAACCGGGTCACATTATGAAGGATTGTCCGAACGGGAGGAAATGTAAGAGCTGATAGAGTACACAAGGAGATTGCCACAGTGAAGGTATTGTGGAGGAATCATCTTGTTGAGGGTGCTACGTGGGAGGCCGAGGCCGACATGAGATCCCTCTACCCTCATCTATTCAGCCCTTGAGGTTAGACTTCCTACTCTTAAGTCTAAGTTTCCTATCTCTCCATTCTTTGTTGTTATTGCTTGATTGTGTATAGTAACTATGTTTATGATCTGACTGGCATTACGCTAGATAGTTAGTAGTGACATTCGGGGACGAATGTTCCTAAGGGGGGGATAATGTAACAACCCTGAAAATGGATAAGATAAGAACAAACTACGAAATTCGATGCGGAGCTAATGACAGGGACATGCAACGCGGGAAAGCAACCTTAGTTTTTGAGCCGAATATACTGGGTCCTAGGGATCTCTTGGGAAAGGGACCAAGAGTAAGAAGACCCATACCTTGTTTTCTTGTTAAATGTCTAGAATGCTTCCCAAGAACTCCTCCACAAATCAGTCCAAACACCCTAACTCACACCTCACCCGACTAGCGTAGTATGCTTTGCTTAACGTTACCGAATTGCTTTCTCTTTTGTGTTTTGCTTGTGAATTCTTCAAGAAATGAAGAATATTTTTTTTTATTTCTGACTTTTTTCACGTTTAGCCAGAGAGAGTGTTAGAAAGAGAAGAAATCGTGCAAGAGAGAGAGTGGGGAAATGGGAGATAGAAGTCTAGTAGAAGTAGGACTTTGTGGGTATGAATTAGTCAACTTAATAAATAATTAAAATAAATAGAAAATCTGATTCTCTTTTTTAATAGCTAATATTTATTAATTAATTAAATTAATTTATCCATTTAAATAAAAACAAATTAAAT
This sequence comes from Solanum lycopersicoides, assembly GCA_022817965.1. NCBI lineage: Eukaryota > Viridiplantae > Streptophyta > Magnoliopsida > Solanales > Solanaceae > Solanum > Solanum lycopersicoides. Next base: position 62,082 of record JAJJBR010001282.1, read on the forward strand.
TATTGCTTCCACCTAGGTTCGAACCCGGGTGGAGCAAGACTTCACTTCAAGAGCTCAATTTCGGCTCTCTCTCCCCAAATTGCCCCTCCATTTATTAATTAAATAATTACATATGTATTTAGGGTAATTACGATATTACCCTTAGCCTAGCAAAAGACCATTTTACCCCTAGACCCTCAAAACTTAAGCTTTCCTCTCCTTAAGTCCGGTAAAGACTCATTCGAGTATATCTTCGTATTCGAGAGCCCTACATGGTTGGTCCCAACCTTTCCAAGCTCAATTAACTCCCCAAGTTAGTTGGCTTGGTTGTAGAAAGGGTTCCAAGGCTGGTTCTACGCGCATTAATCTGTGTGAACCCTGGTCTAATCATAGGCATTCTTGACACACTAAGCT
>JAJJBR010001283.1:0-15339 GCA_022817965.1 Solanum lycopersicoides
ATGTTACCTTGCAGTTATAAATTGATATATTTCACTCACAATAAGTAGTGTACTACTAAAGACAATACTGTAAGGACCTGTGTGATCAATATGATCACCACCAACTACTTGAAACTGCCATCTCAACTTAGTTAACGGAGATCACGTCATTTTACTCGATAACTTGAACCCACAATCTTGTGACGAGAGGTGGAGTATGTTCATTGTTGTTTATTGTAGAAGCTGTATCGAATTGGAAAATACAACCTGTCGGGGTTTTCCATTAGCATAGCGATATATATAGTTACATAATTACAGTGGGCTTAAGCCCAGTATGGAAGTCTAAACCTAAACCTAATAATCTTAGTTAACACTCCTCCTCAAGTTGGAGCATGAACATCGTGAATGCCCAACTTGGATACAAGAAACGAAAAAGTAGGATGAGACAAAGGTTTGGTAAACAAATCAGCTAGCTGTAATCGCGTGGGAACGTAATGAGTTGAGAGCTCGTGACGTCGTACACATTCACGTACAATATGACAATCAATGTCGACATGTTTCATACGCTCATGAAATACTGGATTAGCAGCGATGTAGAGAGCAGATTGGTTATCACAGTATAGCCTTGGAATTGTGGTAGTGGCGACTCCAAGGCATCCAAGAATATGCTGAATCCACCGAATTTCGTAACAAGTGTCAGCCATGGCCCGGTATTCAGCTTCGGCAGAAGAGCGAGAGACTGTAGTCTGTTTCTTGGTCTTCCAAGAAATGGGAGAGCATCCCAACATGACAAAATAGCCGCTGACAGACTTTCTAGAGAGAGGGCATGTAGCCCAATCAGAGTCACAATACGCCATAATCTGTAAGTTACTATCTGCGCGGAGAAGGATACCCTGCCCAGGATGACCTTTGAGGTAACGCAACACACGCATAGCAGCGTTGAGATGGTCGACTCTGGGCTCATGCATAAACTGGGACAGGAGATGAACTGAATAGGCCAAGTCTGGGCGCGTAATAGTCAGATAGATGAGACGACCAACCAGACGACGATATTTACTTGGATCTCGAAGCAGCGCGCTGGTCGACATAGCCAAGCCGTGACCAGGGGGCAAAGGGGTCGATGCCGGTTTGCAGCCAGTGAGGCCAGCTTCCTGCAGGATTTCCAGAGCGTACTTGCGTTGGCACAACACTAAACCGGTTGACGAACGGGCACATTCGATTCCCAGAAAATATTTCAAAGGCCCCAAGTCCTTCAGCTGAAAACAATTGTGTAAATATTTTTTGAATGAAGCACATAGAGTGAGGTTGTTACCTGTGACTAAAATGTCGTCGACATAAATTAAGATAGCTAGGAAGTCGGTGCCACGTCGAAAGATGAACAGAGTATGATCCTTATGAGCCTGTTTGAAACCATAACGCCTCAATGCAATTGTCAGTTTTTCAAACCAATTTCTGGGTGATTGCCGTAAACCATAGAGAGATTTTTGCAGTCTACATACTTTGCCTGGGTGTGCGGTAGAGTAGCCGGGGGGAAGCCGCATGTAGACCTCCTCGGTGATATCTCCGTGTAGAAAGGCGTTATTTACATCCAGTTGGTGAATTTCCCAATTCTTGGCAACAGCCACTGACAAAAGAATTCGTACAGTTCCCATTCGGGCAACTGGAGCGAAAGTGTCCGTGTAATCTGTGCCAAATTCTTGATGATTACCCAGAACAACCAGCCGTGCTTTGTCCCTTTCTTTAGATCCATCGGCATGATATTTTGTCTTGTACACCCATTGACAACCCAGAGCGCGTCTACCGGCTGGAAGATCAGTTAACACCCAAGTCTGATTATTTTCCAAGGCTCGGATTTCTGTTTGCATAGCCTCCCTCCAATTAGCAAATTTAACAGCATCTCGAAATGATCTGGGGATGTCTGTAGTAGAAATGGCAGCCAAGAAACCACGATATCTGTCATGTAATTTGTCATAATGAACGTAGTTAGTGATAGGGAACCGTGTACCTGAACGAGGACTCGTCGTGGGACAAGTAACGGAAGGTACGGTGGTAACAGATTGACACACATATTCAGAAAGATAGCTAGGTGGATGACGGACACGACTCGAAGCACGGGTAGGTGGTGGATTTGGCGAATTATCGTGTTGGTCGATGGAAGGGCTGCTGGCGATGGAAGGCATTGTGGGTGTTGGCTGTTGAGATGTGCTGCTGTCGATGGGAGGCACAATGGGTGTGGGTGCTGACTGTTGGTGCGTGCTGCTGTGTGGCTGGGAATTAAGTGAAGTGTTGGAATTGGTTGACGAGGTAGGGACAGCGTGGTTGGTCGGAAAATCTGCTTGGTGGACTGGTGGTTTGGACGTTTTGGGCTGCTGATTGGTATGTGTGGGAGCGAAAGGAAAGGTCATTTCATCAAACGAGATGTCACGCGTATGAAAGAAACGATGAGTTTCCAAATCGTATACCCGCCAACCTTTTGTCCCGGAAGGATAACCTAGAAACATACATTTAAGACTTCGAGGTGCAAATTTATTTGGTGGACGCTGGATGTTTCGAACAAAACATAGACACCCGAAAACACGTAGATGGGATATATCGGGTGGGGTTTTATTTAGTATTTCAAATGGGGATTTGCCACCCAGGATACGACTAGGTGTGCGATTGATGAGATAAACCGCAGTACGGACACACTCCCCCCAAAACTCGACTGGTAGTGATGCTTGAAACATTAAAGAACGTGCTACATTTAAGATATGACGGTGTTTGCGCTCGACCCTTCCATTTTGTTGGGGGGTACCGACGCATGATGTTTGGATAAGTACGCCCATGTCATGATAAAACTGACGGAGAGGAGTGTTAAGAAATTCAGTACCATTGTCAGAACGGATAATTTTTATAGTTTTGTGGTACTGAGTTTGGATTAATGTAAGAAATTGTTTTAAACAGGATGTGACTTCACTTTTATCTCTTACGAGGTACACCCAGACAGCTCTAGAATGATCATCGACAATGGTTAAAAAATAATGTGACCCAGAAGACAGACAAGTGGAGTAGGGACCCCATAAATCGCAATGAATTAAATCAAAAATGGACGCAGCTTTATTAGAACTAGAAGGAAAACTTGAACGAGTTTGCTTAGAATAAAAACAGATCTCACACGACTCTAAATGTTTGACATCTGAGGGGGTATTATTAAAAGGAGGGGAACATAAAATTGCAGGAGATGGATGACCCAGTCGCTTGTGTAGTAACTCGACTTGGTTGGCTCTAGACGCTGATACGAATGCTTGAGACTGGAAGACGTATACCCCGTTACGAACTGTACCCCGACCAATCTCCATTGTCAAAACACGGTCCTGTATCACACAACAACAATCATCAAAAATCACACGACAATTATTTGATTTAATTAGACAGCCAACAGAGATCAGATTGCACTTCAAGTTAGGGACAAATAATACATTGTTCAAGGTTAAGTTATCAGAAATCTGTACACTCCCACAAGAATTTGCCACAACTCGAGTGCCATCCGGCAGACCAATAGAACACTGAGGGACAGATGTAATATCATAAAGTGATAAAAAATTACCCGTCATGTGATGTGAAGCACCACTATCAATTAACCAATCGGGTGACAAAGCGTGTACCGTACCCGTGTGGTTGGCAGATTGTGTAGGAGTGTCTAGCATGTGCAATAATCGAGTCATCTGTTCAGCCGATAATCCAGGAATAGTCGTGCCTTGGTTGCTGCCGATGGTTGCTTGGTTGCTGCTGATCGGCGCTGCTGTTGCAGTGGAGCTGTCTGCGTGTGCAGCCAAGCCCCCACCTCGGCCTGCACTTTGGTCTCTGCCAGACGGAGAACCACGACCACTTCTACCTCCGCGTCCTCCCCCACGACCCCTTCTTCCTCCGCTAGGAAATCCTATCAAAAGAAAGCACCGTTCTGCAGAGTGACCAGTTTTTCCGCAATGAGTGCATTTATATCTCGGGGTTTGTATGGGTTGATTGTCAGTCGCGAATGCCAGTCCATCAGTTTGGTCATCTCGGTTGCGCACAATCGATTTATGTCTCTCCTCTTGAGAAACAAGATAATATGCTTCATTAAGGACAGGGAGTGGTCGGGTGCCGAGAATTTGGGAGCGAGTTGCTCCAAATTGTGCATCGTCCAGCCCAAGAAAAAAAGCCTGCGTCTTCTCCTCCTCAAAACGAAGACGCATTTTGGCAGCCGCAGGACATATACAGCCGCAAGTTGGATCGATCGACCCGTACAATTGGTTCCAAATCGTGATAAACTGATTGTAGTAAGAAACTACAGATTGACCTTTTTGCCGCAACGTTTGTAGGTCTGATTTTAGTTGCCAAGATTTTGGAGCATTCGTACCTCCGTATCTTGCTTTTATATCAGTCCATAGTTCGTGGGCAATTTTGTGGGCGACGAGACTAGGCTGGATCGTTTCGTCAGCACTATTAAATATCCATGAACATATGATGGAGTTATTTGCTTTCCAAGCATCGAGTTCTAAATCATTCGTCGATTTTGGAAACTCGTTTTCATATAGAAAACCGATCTTGCTTCTGCCTTCGAGTGCATGACAAATCGCTTGTTCCCAAACATCGAAATTGTCTCCCTTTAGCAGGTATTTAGTTAGAGAGTTGCTTGGTCCTTCCGATGGGTGCAAATAGTAGACGGAACTCGGATCATGAATCGGTCGAATCTTCGCAACAGTCGCTGTGGAAACAGTGCTGCTGGATAGATGACTGGAATCGCCTGTCATAATTCTTCGTGGGACTGGAAACAGTGCTGCTGGACAGATTGCAGCGACGATCTGTCGTGCGAGATTGCAGCGACGATTTGAGGATTGGCGGCGGAATTGTGGGGCTCTCGACTAGGATTTGATTCCCGGTCGAGGCTCTGATACCATGTAGAAGCTGTATCGAATTGGAAAATACAACCTGTCGGGGTTTTCCATTAGCATAGCGATATATATAGTTACATAATTACAGTGGGCTTAAGCCCAGTATGGAAGTCTAAACCTAAACCTAATAATCTTAGTTAACATTTATCCTTTAGTAAAATAGAATCAAAAACAGATTAGAAACAACATATAAAATATTTTTATTAATGAAGAAAATAGAGTCCACTAAATGTACATTGTCCCATTAAGGGAGTTATTTCCCTCAAATACTCGAGATTAATGAAATATATCCTCTCAGGATTGAACGATCTTACTCACCGGTGTATCAATACCTATAACCACAGTGTCAACGAACACACTCAACTACAGTAAAGTACACATAGAATGCTAGATTTAGTAATAGTAGAAGAAGTCTAGAAAATTGGTTTATTTAAAATAAGAGAAAATCTCTCTACTTATAGACAACAAAAAGATAGTGAAAATAGATGCTTATCGTGTCTTATAAAAAAGGACACGATCCTTTGAAAAGTTATAACCCTTCGAAATGATCATAATCTTTCATAAAAAATACAATTTTCCATATAGTCAACTTTTCATATTAAAAATCACAATTTTTTTTATATAAAAGTACAACTCTTCATAAAAAATAAAAATCACAACACTTCATTGTTCATTCACAAATTGTAAAACTCAATATTTATCACCTCATCAATTTTTAAAATATAAAAATACATAGCGATTAGCGCATGTTATATTTTCGCTATGGAAGCAACAACAAAACAGGTTGCTAAGTATGACATTATACATTCCATGTATCCATCTCCAACTACCAATATAACTGATTGATCTTTAATTTGGGGTTTGCTGTATAATTAAACCAATATATTGTTAGGATCATTGAGTTTGTATTTGCTTCACTTTTTCTAACTTATTTTTCCTTGCCATAATTACATGGTTAATTAATTAATTAGTGGAGGGAAGTATATGAAAGAATAAAAAACTTAAAAGATAATCAATTGAGAAATGATATGATCAGATGGTCACTCAACTAAGAGTAGTTCTTTTTATAAACTCACTCAACTTTTGTTTTATAATTCAAAAGTCACTCAACTAAGGGTGATTCTATTCATTCTCGTTATTTAATCATTGATGATATATTTCAAGCTTACAATATATTTGGATTTTTGGCAAGTTCGGTGTATGTTTAGTAAATTCACTACTTTTGTTTCTCTTGAAATATATTGAACTTTTTAAACCACGGTCTCAAGACCCTTTGGAGCAAATTGAAAATCTTACTAGAAAACGTTAGATTAATAAAATTTTATGAGTCATTGCAAACGTTAAAACGATAATCTAATGCTTTCTTGGTAAAGTTCAGCAACCAATGAACAAAAATTAAGCCCTATAGTGTTAATTATCCGGAGGCTAATTTAGTAGATCTTCAAAAAGGGATTTGGATTAATCAGCTAATTAATTAATTATAAAATTGCATGTGAGTTGTCCGTTTAATCAATTCAGTGTTTAATTTTGGTAGCCCTATGGTCTCTTAATTAGGGGAAATATGTTGACAACCTGATGTTTGCGTTCCAACTTCCAATAGACAATCGGTGACTGAAATGTATAACTTGAATCATAATGTCACGAGTTTGAATCCATCTTGTATCGCGAGACTGTTAATGAATATGATATTATATTTAATAGAAGTAGAGAATATATTTTTATCTTCTTGAAAGTGGTCCTTTTTTATATTGCAAATGAGTAGTAGTTTTCAGAAAATGATGCCCATATCAAACACCAATATAATCACCACAGAATTAATTAAAATTCCCAAACAAAAGCGTTTGATCAATTATGAGAGAAAAGCAAAAAAGAAGGCAAGCTAGAGACACTAATTTCCCTTTGCATGTTCTATGGCTCATTTGAAAGCGATTCATATACCTATCAATCTTTTGTTGCATGTCTTGCATTTCATTAAATTGATGTGAGGACATTATTTTATAAAATACGATACGTAGTTATCTTGAATATATTAATTATTTTCAGTTTATCTTGATTCATATATGATATCGAGTAGAATTGAATTCAGATAATTAAAGTTGAAAGTTCTACTAGTTAGAAATTTTAATATATTTCAACTTGTTTTTATAAAGTAATTAGAGATATATAGTTTTAATAACGTGGACAAGTAATATTAAACGGAGGGAGCGAAAACAATAGATGAAAAAGAGGGAAATGCACATGCAAATGCAATATAGAGAAGATGCAGATAAGGGTAGCTGAAAATGGGTTGTACTGAAAACGAGACTCTGATGATGATCAAACAGTAGTGCAGTAAATTGAAAAAAATATAATGAATATGAATGAAGAGAACTAACGAAGAAGAGGGAAAATAATTTTTTTTAAAAATAAGCCAAAGATCGTTTGATTAGTAAACTATGACACTTAGAGTCTGCTCGGAAAGTCATCAACTAATTGGAATTGATATAATTACAAGGTAGTAATTACCAGTCTACTAGTTACACAATTTAGTAATTATGATAACCTAGTAATTACACTGTAATTACAAGTGTACTGTTTGGCTGCACAAGTGTTATCATAAGGTTATATTGAATTTTAAAAATAAAAAATAATTATCTTAAATTAAAAATTATATTAGACAAACAAGAGTCTTTATAAATGATATTAAACTAAATATTTAAGATATATATAGTGTCTTGAAAATATATTAATTAATAAATATATGTTCTTAACTAATAGTATAAAAAATAATTAATTTATATTTTTCAATTTAGTATATTTTAATTAAATTAACATAAAAATTAAAAGTACATAATTTTCATGAACATCATAATTACATCAAATCTAACTACCAGGATGGACTTTCCAAACAGGCCCTTAGAAATTCGTTTGATATTCAAGAATTAATTTTTCAATTAGTTTAATCCCAAATTTTATAGAATATGGGGGATATTCAATATTAAGCCCAAAATAAATTTTTTATTATATTTAATTATTTGTATAATTTATCCCCAAATTTTAAGAGCCTTACGTAGGATTTAAAACAAAAAATGAGGTTTGCAATAAGAAATTCCTTATGAAACGGTTTCGATTGGCCTCGGGAACATCCAATTGATTTCATTTGTTTAGTTTTTAAACATACAAATTTTACTTTAAAAACTTAAGTAAATCCTATTATTTTCTTTGGACGGCAAAATATATTCATTCTGTTTTAATTTTCTTTAGTCTATTTAATTGGAAAAAAAATGCTTATTCTACCTTCAAAAATTCTTTAATTTAGTCAAGAACACAAAATCTTTTAAATATTTATTTTCTTAAATTTTATATTGAAATAACAAATTAATAGAAGATATAATATATAAATATTATCCTTAATTTAATTTCAGCGAACACTATGCCCTCCAACTTTAAATGTGCACAAGTAGAAATTTAAACTTGTATAAAATTAAACAAGTGGACAAGAATGTCCTACATGACACCGTACACGTATGACTTCATGTAGGACATAAAATTGTCATGTAGGGTGTTATGTAAGACGAATTTGTCCATTTACTCAATTTTATACAAGTTTATATACCTATTTATGCACACCTAAAATTAAAATCATTGTTATCAACTAAAATTAAATTAAAGATAATGTTTATGTATTATATCATAATAGAATTCAGTGTGAATAAGGATGATATGGTCCCTGTAGTGAGGAAAGTACAGAGAAGTGTACAACAAATTAATAAGAGAAGCAGAATTTGATGTATGATGGTGACTACATAGCACATGGGAAGCCATGTTACCTCTTTGCAGTTTCACTCACAATAACTATAGTCTATAGTTACTACTATTAAACCCAATAATTAAACTAGGCCCTCTCTTCATTCATATATATATATATATATATATATATATATATATGTTGTTATTGCCATAAATATTACTTCCTCCGTTTTACAAATAATGACCTAGTTTGACTTGGCAAGGAGTTTAAGAAAATAAAGAAGATTTTTGATCATGTGGTCCTAAATTAAAGTTATGTCAAGTGTAGAAAATTTCCCTTTAATTTTGTAGTCTTAAACATGCCACGTGAAAAGTTATTACCAAAAAAAGAAAGAGATCATTCTTTTTAAAACATACTAAAAAGGAAAGGAGATTATTTTTTTTTAAACGGAGAGAGTACTAGTAGTCTAGTAGATAAAAACACACACTACCACACTTCCCACACCATCATGCTTCTTCATATTTTCATCCTAGTATGATTTCTATAAATTATAGTTAAACGACGACGTAGTTAGATTTTAAATTTATGAACTCATGATTTTACTCCTTTTAAATTATTGATTTAAATTAATAATTTACACATTTTTAATGATTTATTTTTTGATAAATACAATAGTGGACCAAAGCTGCTATTACTATGTCCAGAGGCAAAATCAAAATTTAAAATTTAAAAATTCTAAATTTTAGGATAGAACGAGAAATATATTTCTGTACAAAACATGCTTCTTTTAGAAAGGAAAATAATTTTTGTGGTTGATAGAGGGGTTCAAACACATAACACTAGTGTAGAAAGCATTTTCACCACCCTTTCTTACCACTAAACGTTGATCAATTTTGTTAGATAAGTTAATGCACATATATGTTTTTTAATCTTCTAATGAAATATAGAGTTTACAAAAAAATTAGTGAATTTGTTTAAATTCACGATCCTCCACTAGCTCTGTCTCCGGGGGCGGATCAACACTACACAGTGGGGGTGCACGTGCACCCGGTAACTTTCGAAAAAATCATATATATATATATATATATTGAAAAACTAATAAAAATTAAGATATAGTTAACAGTACACTCATAAAAAACATAAAAGAGTCCTTGTGCAATTGCTAGAAGCTAGAAATACCACCCTCTAAACTAGGATTCGAATTCCACTTACGCTTATTTAGTTTAAACCTTATATTTGAATTATATTTATATTAGTGTACCAAAAATTTACAAATTTTGGGTTCGCCTCTATAATCTCTAACAACGTTCAAAGTGAACCATTGGGGCAACGGGAGGGTGAAGCCTCATAGTCCATTGCTTTAGGCGTATATGTTTGGGGTTAATTTTAAAAACAAAAATTAGAAGAATTGTGTAGAAACTACCTAATATTTACTCCCTCCATATTAAAACATTATATTTGATATGTCGTATTTTTTAAAGTCAAATTTTATTTATTGTTTAAATTAAATTAATTTTATATCAAAATTATAGAAAAAGTACTCTTAATAGCTTAGTTTGTTATCTCCCCTTTCTGTACCTTGATTTTTTTTTTTAAAAAAAAGGACAAGTATTTGTCAAAAATTATATTTTAATATTAAATTTTGACTTTAGACCACTAAAATTTTAAATAGTCGCATAAACTCTAATTCCCGCTTTGATTATATTGCTACTATCTCCGTCATCTTTGATAATAGTTTCTTTGTTTAGAATCAAATAAAAAAACTTTGATTAATATTTTACGATTTATTTTTCATGATATTAATATGTAAAAACTGTAATTTATAGTATTTTTGCATAATTTTTAAATTATTTTTTAATTTAAAATATCATATAATTATAATTTAATTAATTTTAAAAATTAATTAAATTAACATTTGAACAACTTAATACGATTGATAAAATTGGACGAAAAGGAAGCTAACTATCTACTGATACAAAGTGGACATATGTTTTAAAAGCAGAGGTGTAAAACAGGGAGTGCAGCAGTGCTCAATTATATTGGCGGAGAAAACTATGAGAATATGGCATGCTCATCATTGGCCTTCACAATTTAATTCAAACTTTTCTGTTTTCCCAAACAAAAATTATACTCCCTTAGTTTTTATTTTAATTTTACTACTATTAAAAATAATTATCCAATACTTCTTCCGTCTCTATTAATTTATTTCCTTTTTTTATAGTTATTTTTAATTATTTATCTATTTTGATAAATTAAGTAATAATAATTTTATTATTTATTATATCCTCAATTAATTATTTTAAAAAATATATAACTTTTTAAAAAAATTTAATTCATTTACTTTAGAATTAATAGAAATAAAATTATAAACTTATTATGACAATAATTATTTTTTTAATAAATGTGTCAATAAAAAAAAAAGTTGTGTATAGTATTGTTTCATAAAGTGTGCTCCAAGTCATTATTGTTTGGACAAAGAAAAAGTAGTAAACTACAGAAAGAATTGATAGACATCTGTATAAAAAATGGCAAATATAAATATATTGAGACACATTTAATAATTCACTTCTCTCATAGGGTGCTTGAAAAAACACCACTTCAAGGGAAAAAATATTTTCCAACTAACCCATACAAAAACACTACTAATATCCATGTGATTCCTAGGTCAGGGTTAGAGGAAATTCACAAAATAATAAACAAATAATTAAACAAAAAAAAAGTGAAAAGAAAGACGTTACAAAAAAAAAGAAGCAAAAAAACTAATTTAACTTGCTTCATCTTGAACACATCTTTCTTAATTCACTCCAAAATACCTAATATTCACATTTTTTTTTTTCTTCTTTCCAATTTACTTTATTATCTCAACATTGAAGTAAGTGTTTGGAAAATAAATTCTTCACAAGGAATTGTAATGCCCATATCATGATCGAACCCAAATTCTTCCTCAGCACAACGAAGGAGACATTGAAACTCAGGATGACTCAAAAAAGAAATAGGTACGATGTATCGAGTTCTATTTTCTCCAACGTACACTGCAAAATGTCCTTTTGGTACGTCAACAGGAAGATGGTCTTCATTTTTTTTACCCAAACTTGAACACTTTTTCAAAATTTGCTTCAAAACAGGAGATTGTGACAATTTATTTGATTTTTTGATGGCCATTTTAGTATGGTTTTCTTGAAGAAAGTTGAGAGCTATACTTAGCTTTGAGAGAATAAGAATGATACTAAATAAGTGGTGGTTAGGATAGAGGAAAGTGAACCTATTTATGGACAAACTTCCCATCTATTTTTTTTCTTCTACCTAGCTAGGTGAGGTGGGTGTGTGGGAAGGGGGTGGGTGGGTAATATGAGTTGGGAAATTAAAAAAAAAAATCCATTATTTTTTATGAAGTAAATGAAACACATTACTCCTTTTGTTTTATCAATTTCTAAAGATTATTAAAAATTACAGGATAATGTATAAGTACCTCCTCAACTTATGCTTAAATTTCGAGACACACTTATACTATACTAAGGTCTTATATTCCCCTAAACTTATTTTATAAATAATTTTTTATTCCTTTTTCGACTCACTATCTTGTGAATCCACCGTGTGTTGACATTTTTTTTTCAAACTAGTGCCACGTAGGCAAAAGGAGTATAAAATTATTTATAAAATAAGTTCAGAAGGATAATAGGACCTTAGTATAGTATAAGTGTGTCTTTGAGATATCAGACATAAGTTGAGGGGGTACTTATGCATTTTTTCTAAATTGTAATAATGAACAACTTAATGTGTTTAAAAGACACATACACAACTTAAATAAAAAAAGTTAATTAATTTTTCAAAAAATTACAGTATCACATAAATTGTAACGGAGAGAAAATACTATTTACATCTATCTTGCATCATGTGGGTGTTCAGTAGCAAAGGTCAGAACATGGTAGGGTATGTGTATTAGAAGTACAAGGTGGGGGACAAATCCCACTTCTAGTGTCAATCTTCTATAGAGTATAATTCTATAATTATCCCTCAAATAGAGTAGAGTTAAAGCTATTATTTTTTAATTTCTACTAGGTTTTATCTAGATATATTTGAATTAATGTACTCATTTGATTTTTGTTGTGTTAAGGTTTGTTTTGTATTAATAATTTATATATTGTAGCCAAGAAAAAGAAAAAGGATTTAACAATTGAAAGAAAGTTACAAGTGAACTCAACGTACAAAGGTATTAATGGTACTTGTTTCTATTTCCAACATCTTGTCTCAAATTTCTTCTCATTTTCTTTTTCAACAGAAATAGTTTTGTTTTGTGGCTACAAATTATTTCTATATTCTACTGTTACTGATTTTTTATTTTTTTATTTTTGTTTGTTTCTTAAGATTTTTTTAATAGTTTCTGATTTTTCTATTCTGAAAGAAGGAATATCAAACTATATTTATATATGCTGTTCCAGAAGTATAGAAAGAAAAGATCTAGTGATCCCCCAAAAAATTGAAAGAGATCTGAAAAAAATTAACTATTTAGTTTAATTATTTTCAAATGTCTCCCCTAATAAAAATTCAATTACTAAAATCTTTTTGTTTAAAAATATTCATTTCTAATAAAAGAAAAGAAAAGAAAAAAAGAGTTATTACTGGTCAGGTAAAGAGACATTGATTGACTTGGTCTAGAGTCTATATGAAAAGTATTCATTTTCTATACCATTAATTCGAGTATATATATATTCTATTTAAATATTTTAAAATAAATTTTATATACATTTAAAATTTACATAAAAATTATCATTAGTCAAACATAGTTATTTTGATTCAAAATCTGTTTTGAATTTTTTTAAAAATTATAGCCAACGGGAATTTTTTTAATTACCAATATAGTAACCCTTCACATAAATTAAGACGATGGAATTAACTTAATAGTTTAGCTATCATATTTTGTTTTTAATAGTTAATTTAAATAATTTTTGAAGTTAAATTAAATATAAACAATGATTTATATTTAGGGTATTCAAACAATACGGAAAGATTATAAACTATAATTATTCTTATGTTAATATAATAAGATATATATTTTAAAATTGAAAAATTAAAACATAGACAAATATTTTAGAACGGAACAAATAATAAATGATAGAATTACTATAAGAGAAGCATAATTGAAAGTAGTGAGTGCGGAGAAATCACGGGTGAGCAGTAAGTGTACAGTGTACTCACAAGTACCAAATACGACTTTACTTTTTCAGAAAGTTTTCTTTTTTCTTTTTGGTTTCTAATTTCATTTTAATACTAATAAAATTTAACCAACTCCAACTGCCAACGTAATTGATTCCTTTGGTTTTGTCTCCAAAAACCTATGTTAGTCCGTATTATATATTTTTGGTTTAAAAAATAAGTTGTGTTTATTTTAATAAAGTATTCATTTACTCACTTATCGTTAATAAATATCTTGAATTAGTAATTTCATGGACAAGTAAGAAAATAATTGGAAGAACACCATTTCTTTTAAATCGGAGGGAGTATTATTTTAAATTTCGAATTTGTCAGTCCTAGGTCAATAGTTTTTTTTTCCGTGTAAATCAATACTAAAATTTAAGCAACCTTTTCTACCAAAGGTAACTGTTTCCTTTGATTCGGTCGGTAAAACTTATGTTAGTCCGAATTGTATACTTTTTCTATCTATTTTTACTAGTTCAATATTGATTTAATAGGTCTCTTAAGTAATAATAAATAAAATGATATTTTTTACGTCTTTAGATGATAAATTAAATGTTTTGGGAATTACATTTAAAAAATGATTATAGTTATCTCTTGATTTTTTTAATTGAGCAAGTAAAAATAAATACGGACGAGTAAAAGTGGAGTTGGTAGTATTTATGTTTCATTTAAATTGACATTTTGTATTTGTTGCTTGTCATTCACCTTTATTAGAATTACCAAATGGACCACATTCCCTGATTTACTATGTGAGATAAAAAAAAAAACATTTGATGCTTTATTTAGAGGCTTTGTATATGTTGTATTGGTATTGTTGATGACATACCAATTCAACATTTCAGAGGTAGAAGTTGATGAAAATGATATAGTTAATGTAACTAGATTGAGACTTGAGTTGTTTAAAACTAGATTATGATTCTTATTCTGATTTTACTTTTTCAAAGTGGTCCTTTTCCTTTACCAACATTAATTTGCAGAAAAGTTGTTATCACACAATGAGCCCCCCATCCATAACTTCAATAGGAGCTCCACACAATTAAATTAAATCTCCCAAACAAAAATCTTTCAATTGGCTCCATTTAATAGGGGAGAAATCTTGTTATGAGCGTTGTCCCTAGAAATGAATCCTGCAACAAAAACAGTGTGAATTACACGAGGATTTTTCTGGGAATTAATATGAAATTTGTATGAAACTTATTTTTATTCATAGTTTTTCGTAGTGTTACTCAGACTCAACTACATGTAAAAATGAAAAAGGTCTAAATCTTGGATTCAACAATTTATCATCAGGCAAGATAATAGATCAACAAAAGATTGACCTTTTCAAGGTGAATCTTAATAACTCAGTTGGTCTACTACACTACTTATCTGTTGATAGAGAGTTCGATTCGCATCTGGTTCTCCATTTACCTTTTTGCATAGGAAAAGAACAGGACAAAATAATTCGGCAGTTTCAATTCTTGTTAATTATAGTGCAATTTTGTAACAAGAAGAGGGGACAATGCACAATGCAAGAAGAGA
>JAJJBR010001284.1:0-2500 GCA_022817965.1 Solanum lycopersicoides
TACGTATCTCATTTTGAGAATTCAGGTCGAACGTATTCAAATACAAAGAAATATTAAAAGGGATAAATGGGTGACCGGAACAACATTTGCCAACCAGTGGGTATTGCGTCACCTCCACTAATCGAGACTCAATCTGTTTGGTAATCTCTTCTTTCATCTTTAGACTCAACTCGGGCTTGAATTTCCGAATTTTCTGCTTCACCGGACTGAACCCTGGATTAATCGGCAATTTGTGAGACACAACATTGGTACTCAGCCCTAGCATGTCGCTAACTTCCCAGACAAACATATCAACGTAGTCGGTGAGTAAAGGAATTAGATCCTTCCTCTGAGTTTCATTCAAGTGAACGCTGATTTTGGCCTCTTTGACACATTCTTGGTCCCCCAAATTTATAGTTTCAGTTTCCTCAAGATTCGGTTTGTGCTGATTTTCAAACTGCAGAAATTCTTCAGCAACAAATTCAGGTACTTCATTTCCTCTTCGTAATCATCCACCTCGTCGTCACCTGCCTCACTTTATTCATTCAGCTCGTGACATGACATGACATTGGCAGGTTTAAAACTTATATTACTCAAAAAATAGACAAATTTAGACAAGTAAAAATATAGCGAATAAGTAAATAAATTAGATAAAAGAGGGTTTCATTCAAAATAAGAAATAATGCAAACTTTGGCTTTGGCAAAAGTCCATATTGCCTTTTTCAAACATCACGAGGGAAATTTAAAACGCTAGCAATTAATAAAAATGCAAAATGGTGGGTTTCGGGCCTCTTCCAGACTACCACCGATTTAAATATGCATTAAACGATGCCCTTCTACCAAGGAGTTCGGGGAATCAAGATCGGCGTGGAGGTCCAATTCTGCAGCATCTCTCCTGGTTCAGCATCACGGATACCAGCTAGCTCGACCTCTTTATCGATAACAACATCAATCTCCTCGAAAATGCCGCAGATTCTTTCCCCAACGTCGTCAAGGACAATTGGAGTTATCACCTTTGTCACACGCCAATCGTCGTCCGTCTCTATCATATTCACATTGCCGCCTCCGTGATTTGGCAAAGGGTTGGTGTTGACATTTGGTGCAGCTGATTGTAGAGAGACTACCTCTAGGTCGATTAGATCCTGAATTTTGTGCTTGAGGTTGATACAGTCCTCAGTATCATGCCCAACGTTGTTGGAATGATAAGCACATCTCTGATCTGGCCTATAGAATTTTGAATTGATATCCACGGGCTTAGGCCCCACAGGATGGATATATCCGGCCGCAGCTAGTCGCTCGTACAACTTTGTTCGACTTTCCGCGAGCGCGGTGAAATTTCTTGCAGGTTTCTTCTCGAATCGAGGTCGAGGTAGATCATAGCTTCCTTGGGGGGAGGCATCTGTTGATAACCCCGGTTGTTCGGAGTGGAGCTTGACCTTTGGGATATGAATTGGCATGGTAGTTTGGCAATGGAGCTTGGCAATTCGGGTGGGGTTTTTGATATGGTGGAGCTTGACTTGATATGCAGTAGGGGTTCTCGGTAGCTCGACTGCACGTTGGCACAGTTGGGAGCAATACCTTGGTAGTGAGGAGACAAACTTGGTAAAGTGGAGGATGGCTTTGGTATGTGGGAGATGGATTTTGGTAAATTGGAGGTGAACTTTGGTAGATTAAGGAGGATTTTGGTATACTGGAGGAGGATCTTGGTATGTTGGAGGAGAATTATTTTTCTGACTAGCTTGGTAAGAGTTTTGAGAAGGTCGAGAACGACCTTGGAAATGGGAATACGAAGATCTTCTTGGGTTTTTCTCGCCCTCATATGAAACAACAGCCACGTCTTCTCTCTTCTTTTTAACAACCCTGAAGATCCAGGCGATGCGGCTACACGGGCTATCTTCCCTGATTTTAAATCGTCCTCGATAGTCTCACCAATCTTGACTATCTCGGCAAACTTTGCCCAACGAGCAACATAATTCTGTCATAATACTCTGGTTCTTGCACCGCACGAACACTTCAACGATTTCTTTTTCAGACATGGGTGGCCTCACCCTCGCCGCTTCTTTCTCCACCTGTAAGCGAATTCTCTATAGCTTTCGGTTGATTTCTCTTCATTTTCTCCAAAGAGTAACGATCAGGAATGATTTCTACATTGTAAGCGAATCGCTCGATGAAGTCCTTTGCCAGAGCATACCAGCTGGGCCATTGCCGGGTTTCATGCGAGATGAACCATTCAAGAGCTTCTCCGCACAGGCTTCGGCTGAAAAGCCGCATCAACAGAGCTTCATCCCTACCAACTCCAACAAGTTGGTCGCAGTAGGCTCTTAGATGAGCCATAGGGTTCCCCACTCCTCCGAAAGTATCAAATTTCGGGATTTTGAACCCTTCTGGAAGGTCCAGATTTGGATGAATACATAAATCTTCATAACTTAGGCCGGCAGTATCAGGGATGCATTGCAGCTCCTTCATGGCTTTCTTGATCTCCTCTTTTATGTCTACTTTTGCTTCTTCCTTCGCCCTCCAC
>JAJJBR010001284.1:7500-40566 GCA_022817965.1 Solanum lycopersicoides
AGAAGAAATATGAGTCTCTTTTCACTTTGGTTTAACAATGTCATATGAGTTTTCCATTTGTTTGGGCTGCAAGTTTACCCTTTCACGCGCTTTTCTAGTGTGAAATTACAATTGCTGTGAAAATGGATCAAAATGGTGTATTTATTATAAATTTAAATTATTTCGTGGCGAGATAGGACCCCCAAACTTAAGATATCTACTTGGAAAAAAGGTATAAGTTCCACGGGGTAATTATGTATTTCCTCTTAATTTGAACTTGATTTTTGAAATTGTATAAAATTTTAAAGTTTCTGACATTATATAATTTAAATTTTAAATTTACATCTTTAAGTTATATAAAAATGTATGTTGAAAAGGTGTCATAATTTGAAATTAACAACATGGTTTCATCTTAAGAAAATTCATAGTCATAATTAAACATTTGTCAAATGATAAATATGTCATTCTTTTTCTTAGTAACCAAACAATAAAGTGTGTTATACAAATTTAAAATAAGAAGATTATTTTAAATTCAACATTATATAATAGTTTTCAATTTCTAAAAATATTATAAAAGTTTCATTTAAAATAAAATAAAATAGTATATAAATAGAAATTACAGAAAAAGTGATTATCCAAATAAACTATTATATTTTTTGAATTTTATTTTTAATCTTAATAAATTATTATTGACCATCATAATTTTTTTTAAAAGGGTCTAAAATCGGTCGTGTAGCAACACATTTTTTTATGGGAAACTTTCACATATAGCCACTTAAAAATAATTAATTACTCTTCATAGCTATAGTTTGATAATTACAATTTGTAGCTACATGTAATATTGAGGAGAGAGGCGAGCGAGACTGGGAGAGAGAGGAGAGAGGCGAGAGAGAGGGGGAAAAGAGTGGGAGAAAGGTGAATTTATATGTATATTGGTTAGATAATTGTATATTATACATATATAATTGTATATATGACAAGAGAGATTGGGAGAGGGAGGAGAGAGGCGAGAGAGACTGGAGAGAGAGGAGAGAGGTGAGCGATATCGAGAGAGGGAGGAGAGAGGCGAGCGAGAGAGGGCAGAGAGTGGGAGAGAGGTGAATTATATATGTATATAATTGTATATAACTGTATATTATACATATATATTTGTATAAATGGCAGCGAGATTGGGAGAGGGAGGAGAGAGGCGAGCGAGATTAAGAGAGAGAGGAGAGAGGCGAGCGAGAGAGAGAAGAGAGTGGGAGAGAGGTGAATTGTATATGTATATAGGCTAAAATATTGTATATTATACATATTTATTTGTATATCTTGGCGAATTATTCATATACAAACATGACTAATTATACAAACTCGAAGTCAGCCCATGTAATTAATGTATAATGTTAGTCGTGAGTGATAATTATAGCAAACTATAGTTATAATGAGTAATTAAATAGTATAAGTTTGCTTATCCGCGTAATTTTCCTTTTTTTTATGTACATATTTAAGTAAATTTTCTGTAGAAAAAATAATAAATGAAAAACAATCGAAAACGGTTGTGTAGCAACAAAAAAAATATTTTAAATAATAAAATTTTAGAAAATAACTCTCATTCTACTATACTATAATAGAAAAAGCTTGTTGGCTGCTTAATGCCAATAAATTTCAATTTGAGGATATATTTGATTTTTCAAGCATTTTAGTATGACGTGTCTTTATCCTAAAACCAAATGGACACGTAATCCATCACTTTCAAGCCAAGTTTCATCTTCCTCCAGAAAAAAAAAAAAAGTCCCGACTTTATACATTTTCTGATACTTCTCTTATGAAAGCAACTCTGTCATATAATGTTTGTACTTCAAAATTAAAATGAGTAAAAGGTGAAAATAGATGATGTGTGGACAAATGATCCTCTACTTTGTTGGGAAAACGCGGACAAGCACAACAATATATATGGTAAAAGTAATGGAAATAAAATGGGAAAGTAACGACACCAAATTTTTTACGTGGAAACCCTTCTAAATAAGGGAAAAAACCACGGCCAAGAGGAGCAACTGATATCACTATAGTAAGGAATTTTACACTGTGTAGTCACGAATACAATACTCAAAGTGACTACTACACACTCAAAAGAAACAACACTCTTTTGGTTTCCGTCTTACTAAAATATCGCTCACACTCTATTTTTCTTCACAGACTATTTTCTTGTATAGTCTATGGAATACCTCACTTTGCTCTCAAAATGGTTTTTCTCTCTAACTTGGTGTGTCCTACAAATGAGCAAGAATGCTCTATTTATAGAAGGATAAAACCATGCCTATGTCACTAATGACATAGGTAAAATAGCAAAGTCAAAAATGGTTGCAAATCTTACCAATTTGCCAACTACCAAGTCTTAATTTTCAACTCCAATTACTATTCCTTTTTAACAATTGCTTGTACCAATTGAATAGCTAAAGTTGACCAAAAATGGGATGGATTCAACAAATCTCCCCCTCCAGTCCCATTTACTGGAAGAAGGTATCTTCATCTTCTTTAGAGAGAGCTCATACCCACAAGTTCTTTGCATAAATCGAACTTGTCTTTCGGTATCGTCTTGGTCAGCATATCTGCAGGATTTTCACTTGTGTGGATCTTTTTGACGTGAAATGATTCACTCTCCACTTCCTCACGAATCCAATGATATCTGACGTCGATGTGTTTTGTTCTTGCATGGTACATGGAGTTCTTGCTCAAGTCTATTGCACTTTGACTGTCACAATAGACAATATACTCCATCTGATTCAAACCAAGCTCTTGAAGAAATCGCTTTAGCCATATCATCTCCTTGCCGGCTTCAGTAGCCGCAATATACTCAGCTTCAGTTGTAGATAGTGCAACACACTTCTGCAACTTTGACTGCCATGATATAGCTCCCCCTGAAAAAGTAAACAAATATCCAGTAGTGGATTTTCTGTTATCAAGGTCACCTGCCATATCAGAATCTGTATAGCCTTTCAAGATTGGATTTGATGCTCCAAAACACAAGCATTCATCTGAGCTTCCTCTAAGATACCTGAGTATCCACTTCACAGCTTCCCAATGCTCTTTTCCTGGATTTTCGAGAAATCTGCTGACAACACCAACTGCGTGAGCAATATCAGGTCTAGTGCACACCATTGCATACATTAGACTTCCGACGACGGAGGAATATGGAACTTTGGCCATGTTCTCTTTTTCCTCCCTAGCTGTAGGACACATCTTCTTGCTCAACTTCATATGACCAGCAAGAGGTGTACTAACAGGCTTAGCATTCTTCATATTGAAGCGCTCCAGTACACGTTCAATGTACTTCTTCTGGGACAAATAAATCTTTCTTTTATCTCTAAGACGAGTAATTCTCATGCCCAAAATTTGCTTGGCATGACCCAAGTCTTTCATAGAAAAAGACTTACACAACTCTTTCTTCAGCTCGTCAATCTTGGAAGTATTCTTGCCCACAATCAACATATCATCCACATACAACAGGAGGATGATAAAATCATTGTCAGAAAATTTTTGTACAAATACGCAATGATCTGAAGAAGTCTTCTTATAGCCTTGCTCCCCCATAACAGATTCAAACTTCTTGTACCACTGTCTAGGAGCTTGTTTTAGGCCATAAAGACTCTTTTTGAGTTTGCACACAAAATTTTCTTTACCTTCTACTTTGAAGCCCTCAGGTTGTTCCATATAAATCTCTTCTTCTAGGTCACCGTGAAGGAAAGCCGTCTTCACATCCATTTGCTCAATCTCTAAATTAAGACTAGCAGCCAAACCTAGAACTGTGCGAATCGAGGACATTTTCACAACAGGAGAAAATATTTCGTCAAAGTCAATACCCTTCCTTTGACCGAATCCCTTAACAACCAATCTAGCTTTGTACCTGGGCTTCAAGTTGTGTTCTTCAACTTTAACTTTGAACACCCACTTGTTCTTCAAAGCTCTCATGCCCTTGGGCAATTTTACCAACTCATAAGTGTGGTTCTCATGCAAAGACTTCATCTCATCTTGCATGGCTTCAATCCATTGATCCTTGTGCTCATCTTCCATGGCCTCCTCATAACATTCAGGTTCTCCCCCGTCAGTGAGTAACACATACTCATTGGATGAATAACGGGAGGAAGGAAACCGCTGTCTTGTGGACCTCCGAAGCGGAATATTTGATTCGTCCACAACTTCATGAGCAACAGGATCATCAATAACAATATCATTGTTATTATCAACATCAACATGTTGATTTGATACATGATTCTGGGCGTCACTATGATTATCAAGCCCAACAACATCATGCACACTTGTGTGAGGAACGTCATCATGATGAATTATACCATCAAAACTTGAAGATTCTACCTTCTCCGCTTTGTCAATATCTTCAATTGTTTGATTCTCCATGAAAATAATATCACGGCTTCTCACAAGTTTCTTTTCAATTGGATCATATAGCCTGTAACCAAATTCATCTAGGCCATATCCAATGAAGATGCATTGCCTTGTCTTGGCATCTAACTTTGACCTCTCATCTTTTGGCACATGTACAAAAGCTTTGCAACCAAATACTCTCAAATGGTCATAGGAAACATCCTTTCCATACCAAACACTATTTGGTACATCACTTTGCAAAGCAACAGCAGGAGATAGATTAATAACATGTGCAGCGGTCAATAAAGCCTCACCCCAAAATGAGTTCGGCAACTTTGCTTCAGAAAGCAAACATCTAACTCTTTCCATCAAGGTCCTGTTCATCCTCTCAGCCAAACCATTAAGCTGAGGAGTCTTGGGAGGAGTCTTCTGGTGTCTAATACCTTGATGCTTGCAGTATTCGTCAAATGGTCCACAATATTCACCACCATTATCAGTACGAATGCATTTCAGTTTCTTTCCAGTTTCTCTTTCAACTGAAGCCTGAAACTGCTTAAAGACACCTAACACTTGGTCTTTAGTCTTCAAGACATAGACCCAAAGTTTTCTCGAGCAATCATCAATGAAAGTGACAAAGTAGAGTGCACCACCTAATGTCTTTGTCTTCATTGGACCACATAAATCAGAGTGCACCAACTCAAGCAACTCTGTCTTTCTCGAAGGAGGGTAGGACTTAAAGGAAACTCTATTTTGTTTACCAGCCAAGCAGTGCTCACACTTTTCTAATTTAGCACTTTTGAAATTTGACAAAAATTTCTTTTGGCTAGAACATTAAGTCCTTTCTCGCTGATGTGGCTAAGCCTCTTGTGCCATAATGTTGAAGAGCTATCGCTCTCAACCGCATTCACCATATCAACACAAGCAGAGGCCGTAGTCCAGTATAGACCACGACGTTTGTTACCACGAGCCACAACCAAGGAACCCTTGATGAGCTTCCATTTTCCATCACCGTTGGTACTAACATATCCTTCATCATCTAAAACACCAACAGAAATTAGGTGCAGACGAACATCAGGAGCATGTTTCACATTGTTCAAAACTAGTTTAGTTCCAACACTAGTTTCAAACAAATTGTACCAATACCAACCACCCTAGAAACAGTCTCATTACCCATACTCAAGTTCCAAAATCACCAGGAGTATAGGAAGAGAAAAAATCCTTCCTTGATGTCACATGAGATGCGGCACCAGTGTCCACAACCCAGCTTGACTCATCACAAGCAATATTTATCATGTTTGCATCAAGAAGTAACAAGATCTTCGGTGGTACGGTGGCTAGGCAATTTTCATTGCCATCTTCTTTAGTTTCCTCTTTGTTTTTGTTCTCCCTCTTCAACTTCCTGCAGAACTTCTTTGTGTGCCCTTTCATACCACAATGATAGCACTCAATATCCTTAAGTCTGCCTCTGGATTTGCTCTATTTTGTTCTCTATTCTGAGAACCACGAGTTTTGTTTCTCCCCCTGGGGCCAGTTATCAGGACATCCGACGAAGAGGAACTTGAGTTTTTCTTCTCATCTCTTCGTTCAAGACACTACTCTTGGCGGAATCCATAGAGATCACACCATCCGGAGCAGAATTTGACAATGACGTTCTAAATGTTTCCCAAGAGTCTGGTAGGGAACCAAGTAGAAGCAAGCCTTGAATTTCTTCATCAAATTTGATGCCCATAGCAGATAATTGGTTCATGATCCCCTGAAAATTATTCAGATGGTCTGTCATCGGAGAACCATCATGATACTTCAAACTCAACATCTGCTTTATTAAGAACATTTTGTTGTTGCCAGTCTTCCGAGCATACAAACTTTCAAGATGCTCCCATAGGGTTCGAGCATGTGTTTCCCCAGAAATATGGTTCAACACATTATCGTCGACCCATTGCCTAATGAATCCACAAACCTGTCTGTGCAACAGATTCCACTCTTCATCTGTTTTATTATCAGGCTTTACAGTGGTAAATACTGGTTTGTAAAAATTCTTAACATAAAGCAGATCTTCCATTTTTCCCTTCCAAATGGCATAATTAACACCATTCAAAGTAACCATTCTACTTGTGTTGGCTTCCATTGTTTTCCCCAAAAAATATAGTTATCGCAAATCAAAGTAAATCTTTTCTGATGTGGAAGTTCAGACTGTGCTGCAACCACAGAGCATACTCAGATAAAACCTTGGCTCTGATACCAGTTTGTTGGGAAAACGCGGACAAGCACAACAATATATATGGTAAAAGTAATGGAAATAAAATGGGAAAATAACGACACCAAATTTTACGTGGAAACCCTTCTAAATAAGGGAAAAAACCACGGCCAAGAGGAGCAACTGATATCACTATAGTAAGGAATTTTACACTGTGTAGTCACGAATACAATACTCAAAGTGACTACTACACACTCAAAAGAAACAACACTCTTTTGGTTTCCGTCTTACTAAAATATCGCTCACACTCTATTTTTCTTCACAGACTATTTTCTTGTATAGTCTATGGAATACCTCACTTTGCTCTCAAAATGGTTTTTCTCTCTAACTTGGTGTGTCCTACAAATGAGCAAGAATGCTCTATTTATAGAAGGATAAAACCATGCCTATGTCACTAATGACATAGGTAAAATAGCAAAGTCAAAAATGGTTTGCAAATCTTACCAATTTGCCAACTACCAAGTCTTAATTTTCAACTCCAATTACTATTCCTTTTTAACAATTGCTTGTACCAATTGAATAGCTAAAGTTGACTAAAAATGGGATGGATTCAACATACTTTTTGTAATCTGAAGAAGAACATGGAGAATACTTGCAATAATGTTGTTATATATGATTCTGAACATTTGGTAATTCAATTGGGCTCTACTGATTATAGGATTCACTTTTATCATAAAAATATGATGTGGATGAATTACTCGCTTGCATATTCTCCTTCACAAATTAAAGATATATATTTCCTCTAGATAGGTCTGTATATATTTGTTTGCTTCTACCACAAAGAGTTTGTTGAGTTGTAACAGCCAAACTTATCATGTATAAAAGTTTTTAAATGTCCTTTGATAAGAAGCCTAAAAAGGTATAGCTCAAATATGAAATCTACTTGTCCGATCATATAAAACTTAAGAAGAAAAGAACTATTTTCACTTATATTTTTTATAAAATTCTGAAATTATACAAGACATTTGTTAATATTTTGAAGGTTCAATTATTTATTTCAGATAGATAGTGTACAAATTTAATAACAAATAAAATCATTCCATAATGTTATTGGGCCGTGTCTACACGGGCAAAACTTACCTAGTATTAATACATGACAGGCAGCAGCAACACAAAAAAAAACTTTTAAATAAGAAAATTTTAGAAAATGAAAAAAAAATGGTTAATTTTAATTTTAAAAACTTATTAAAAATTTTCTTCTTCCTTTTAAAAACTCCATAATATAATTATTATAATTAAAAAAAATCAAATATTAACAAATATAAAATAAAATTATAAGCTCACAAATAATTTTAAAGCTAATTATAATTTTTTAAACTACTTACAATTTTAAAAATTAATTATATACTAATTAAAATATTTAATTATTACATCTAAGAGAAAAAACAACATACATGTTAGCGCCATAATTAATCTTAAAATTTTATTATTTAAAAAATAAAATTTAAAAGGAAATGGGGTTTTTAAAAGAAAAATAAAACATGTCAGAAATGAAAGAAATAACCGTTTTTAGATTTTTTAATATATGATTTTAAATTAAATAACAAATAAAAAGTTTTAGAAAAATGAAAACAAAGTTTGTCCGCTATTACACGTTGCTAGAAATTTTAAAAGATAAAGAAAACTGATTTTAATACATTTATAAAAAGTAGGGTGTGTGCTACCTTTTTTATTGAAACTTATTCACATTTTTAAATTTTTTATTCTAGAACTATTCATATTTTTAATTGAGAAATTAATTAGTTTTAAAAAATATATAATTAATTTGTCTTTTTAATAAAGAAAAGAAATTACTATTTTATAATTTAAGTTAGAGTCTTTTACTTAATAAAAATTAATTGTTTTTTTCTTATAAAAATAACGTGTAAAAGAGTATCTACATTCTTAAGTTTTAATTTTTTTTTAAAAGTAATTAAATTAAATAATATAATTAAAAATTGATTAACAAAAGTATCTATTTAATAAAAATAATAATAGTAATAATCTTTCCACAACCTCATTTATAGCAAAACAACAACAACAACAACAATAATAATAATAATAATAATAATAATAATAATAATAATAATAATAATAATAATAATAATAAATGTATAAAATAAATTTGGAAATTATGTAAACATAAAAGTAACCAACCGATGTAATACTACTTTTATGACTCTAAATTAATAACTATTTTCTAAACGAGTTTAAAACTAAACCGTTCAAAAAAAAATAGGACTTTTAATGTTATTAAATAATAAATAACTATTTATTAAACGAGTTTAAAACCAAAAAGTTCTAAAACAAAAATAGAACTTTTAATGGTATTAAACAATAAATAACTATTTTAAAATGATTTTAAAATCAAAAAGTTCTAAAAAATTAGGGGAAAATTCAGTTTTAAAGGAAAAAAAAAACGTGGGTCTAAGATAAAAACAAAACAAACTTGGTAAAATTTTTACTTTATTTTAAACCGTTGAGGTTTTTGAATTCAAAATTGATGATAACTTCTATTTACAATTTTAAAGTTTTTACTTTTTTGTTCTTTGTTTTTCTCTCGCTATAAATACAAACAATGCACTTACGTTCTTTATTATGTGATTTTAATTTTTTAAGAAATCATAGTGAGAAATTGTCATTATGCTTCATGTCTTCAGGTAATA
This sequence comes from Solanum lycopersicoides, assembly GCA_022817965.1. Lineage (NCBI taxonomy): Eukaryota > Viridiplantae > Streptophyta > Magnoliopsida > Solanales > Solanaceae > Solanum > Solanum lycopersicoides. The sequence goes on from JAJJBR010001284.1 coordinate 16,741, forward strand.
AATTAAAATATTCTTTTTTTTCGATGAGTTTATTTCTTTGCACTATTTTTATAATAAAATTTGAATGAAGAAAACACTCTATCATAAACAAGAGCATCTTCATTTGAAGGATCCAAATTCAACATAAGATTAAAGTGAAGGACGGAAGGTATTGCAACTTAATATCAAATAGTGTATATATATTATAAGTATATGAATGAAAAACTCTTTCATTACTTAGAATTAGAGTTTTACAAAAATAATTTAAATATAGTTATAGTATACACATAAGCAATTACATTGAAGAATCTTCTTAGCGTAAATTATCACTTAATTTATTAAAGATAAATTAATTATTAGTTTGAATTGCTATTTTTAATAATAATAATAATAATAATAATATGTATTATTATAATTATAATTATAATTATCACACAACCTTTTCATTTTCAAAAGGAAGTTACGCACGTTGTTTATTTCACAAAATATATCTATGTCTGAGATGAAATTACATTTCTAAAATTTATTTGTTTACATCTACTTAAATTTTAAATTATTAATTTTAAATTATTGTTAATTGTTTTAAAATTTTATATATTAAAAAACTTCTAACCAAAAATATTACTACCAAATAATCAACAAACAATTGACATTTGTATTGCAACCCTAAAAAGATCCGTATTTTAAACAATACAAGCTTTTTTAAAAAAGCAAATGCAATTTTTCCCCATTAAACTTAAAATTTAAAGCAAAAGTTGGATTTTAATTCGAGAATAAATTTATAAATAAATAAATTATGTATAGTTTATTAGTTTAGAGTTGATATAGCTTTTTTTAATTTGAATTAAGATGTAAACATTTTCAACTATTTAATGAAAAAATATAAACTTAAATGCATGCGTTTTCTTTTAAATAATTAGTTGGAATTCTCACACCATCGTAATTTGCCTTTTTTTAAAAAAATAAAAAAAATTATGAAGAGTTAATCATCTTTTTTGTTAAACTAAAAATAAAATAAAAAATAGAAAAGAGTCCTATTAACGGTAACATTTTAATTTCCAATTTAGTAATTCATATGATTATTGTTTGTTATGAATAATGCTTATCATTCAATTTTTATTTTTTATGTTTCAGTTATACTATTTTTTAAATTTTGAAATCATCTAAAAAAATAATTTATAATTTAATTATTAGTAAAGTGTGAATGGAGAGGAAAAATAGGAAAAGTGAATTTTTAAATAGGAGTTTATGCTAACTCTTTGTTTTGTTTTTAATGCGTTATTTTTTTGTTAAATTATAATTAACAGTTTTTATCATATTACTTTTTTGTTAAATTGTAATTTATAAATTAAAATTATTTGAATTATGAAATTTCAAAGGGGAAGTAGAAAATTCTTAATCAATTTACTTATATTTTAAGAATTCACTAAAATCTCTTTACATAACTCAAAATTTAAAGATAAAAATATTCATATAAATTTAAAACTCATTCCACTAACTTATTTAAAATTGATCTATCAATTTCAAAATAATTAACTGCAATTACATTCATGTGTTATTTTTTTTTTTTGCAAAATATAACTTTTTGTAAAAATTATTTTTTATAAATATTTATTCTTAAATAAAGGATCTTCTAGGATTAATTTTATTTTTAATAATAAATATTATTGTTATGGGTAATTAATAGTGCATCATATGGTTGCATTAGTATTTTTTAAAAATAAATTATGAAATATCACAACTATGAAATTCATAATTAAAAAACATGTCGTATCTTTTAAAATATTTTTTAAAGAAACACTTTTATTTTCCTTTCTTTGAAAAGATATGATTTGAAACTAATATTACTAATGTCAACAATATTTTTTTTCTTTGATAATAGCACGTTGAAGGTACTTATAATTTATTAACTTTATCTAATTAAATATTAAAAATAATATATTAATTATTTAAATAAAATTAGATTAAAGTTTTTATAATATGCTAAGATAAACATTTTACTAAGGGATAAAAATAAATTTAAAAACTCCATAAAATAAAAAAAGATATTTATAGTAAATTAAACGAATAGAAGTTGATCCGTTTTTCATCTTTCAGCTTTTTCTTTGCACTAAATATAATTTATATTAATTTGATACATATTTTTAAGTGGTTATATAATTAATTTACTTATAATATTTTTTAAAATTGATCACCGAAATTCATTATTTTGTACATACTTATTTTTATTTTATTAAATGAAAATCGTCTTATTTTGTAGGATTGAATGAAAGTTGATTGTGCTTAAATTGATCACTGAAATTCATTATTTTGTACATACTTATTTTTAGTTTATTAAATGAAAATCGTCTTATTTTATAGGATTGAATGAGAGTTGATTGTGCTTAAAAGATCGCAATATACTTTATAAACTATATTTAGATTTTAGCTAACGTAGAATCAATAAACTTAATAGTTAGTATTAGATTAATCTATAAGTTCAAATGTTAATCATTAGAACAATTATTAGTTCAACAAACACCATATATTAATTTGGTTTTCATTACACCAGAGGAAAAGGAGAAATTGTTAGAATAATGTTTAGTGTTTTTAAAGAATGTATCATCATTGCACATATATTAGGGGAAAAAGTCTGTTAGCATTAATTGTATATATTGTATTAAAATATTATATATGATTATACATATACTTTTAAAATATCCGCGCAACGCACGGGTAAACTATTATATACATATATAATAGGAGAGGTGATAGCGCCTACTTGTTAGCGCTAAAATTAATCTCTAATTTTAATTTTTAAATTATCAATTAATTAAATATTATTAATTTGTTTTTTAATAAATGAAAAAAGTTATCATTTTAGAAGATAGGTTAGAGTTTTAAATTAATAAGAATTGTTTGTTTTAAAAAAAAAAACATTTTCACATAATGGTAGTTACATTCTCAATTTTTGAGTTTTTTTTTACAAGATAATTAAAAATTCTTTGACAAAAGTATTAATTTAATAATGATAATAGTATTATGTTTCCAGAACCTCCTTATTTAAGATGAAACAAATGTACAACAACAACAATAATAATAATAATAATCAAATTAAAATAAATATTATCATAATAATAATATTAATTATTAAATTAATTTAAATTTCAAAAATAAAAAAGTTAACATTAAAAGGAAAATGACAGTTGCTTTTTTCTTTTAAAAAAAGTTTAAAGAAAATATATGTTAATGAAGGGTATGCAACTACTTCAACTTTTCATCTTTATTTATATACTAAAAATGAGGTAAAGCCATGGACATTTTTAAAGCAATTCTCTAAAGATATAATTGAAAAACCAAAAATTTCAGTGTAACCATTTTTACAAAAAAAGTACTAATCAGATTTTAAAAATGATAAGTAATAGGATTGGGAAAGTTACTTGACATTTTAAAATAATACTCTTAAAAAATAATTTAAAAAATTCTAATAAAATGTTTTTAATTACTCATATTTTCTCTTTAACTTGTTATTTTAAAATTTTACTTATTCAATTAGGGAACAGTGATTTTGAATAGTGTAAAAAAATTCTTCTTCATCTTTGTTGATACTTTTTTCCAATTTTATTTATATAATATTTAATGATTTTAAATATGTTATTTTTATAGGATGATTGGTGTGTGAATTTATTTAATTTAAATTTTTACTTTTAATTTCTGAGATATTGGTAGTGTTATTAATGAATATATTATATAATTGTGTACAATGTAATGTAACAATAATGAGCCAAATATAAATGCGAGAGATGCAGTTTAAAATTTCGAATACTTATTTTTAAGAATTTTATTTCTTTCGGTACTCATTTGTATCATTCTCCATTTTTGGGGATAAACATTTGAATAATCTGTGAAAAATTAGAAGAAAAAAGTTTGTATTTGTAATTACTTTAATGGAGAAATAAATATATAATCTATTCTTAAAAAGTAATAACTTATTAAAATTGAATTAATTTTTATATACTTCAACTAAACAATTTTATTCAATGAACAAAAATTCTTTTCTGCACTTATTTAAATGTCTTTTCTATTTCTATATGAAAAAAACTACTTATCATTCTATTTGAAGTGTTTATTGCTTATGTCTATCAACACAAATAAATGACAAATTGATTATACTAAAAAATGTGTAGACAAAATATAATTGGTATATGACTTTTACAAAAATTAAAGACAAAATTCAAAAACTTGAATAACATACATACAATTTGATATTCATGTGGTTAAATTTTTTTAGTTTTATTACGCTTAGAGCATTATATAATCATATATTTTTCTTAGTTATTTTAAATTAAGTTAACAATTCTTTTTTATATATATTTATATTCTAACAAGAGGATAATATTGATAAGGTGAGAGTATCTATACTTTTGAACAATTTAATTTTTAATAAATAAATAAATTAAATAATATTAGAAATTATTATTGTCAAATATAGACATTGAACTATGTTTATATATTGTTGATTTATTTATATAAATATTCTATTATAACATATCAAGGTGCTAAATGATAATATCTCTCAAATAAGTTTCATAATACTATTCGATAGTTAGTTAAATTTTAAAATTGTTAATAAATCAATATTAGTAATTATATTTATAAACTATCCGTGCATCGCGCGGGTACGTATACATGTCAGCTTGGATTTGTAGATCTGCACAGTTAATTTCATCATATACATGTCAGGTATTTGTTGTCTCTAAAATACATTTATATAAATCAAAGCGACAACTGACTGTTGACACCCAATTTTTGCCTAACATTTTCAAAATGCGTAACTTTTAAGTTTATTCATTTAATAGTTGAAAATGAATCTTTTATAATTTTAAATAAGATTATCGATAACTATCTTTATTTATCAAAATTTAGAAATTTTTATCAGTAAATTTTAAAATTGCATTTTTACATGTCATTAGTAACGTTCATTATGTTATTTTAATATTTATTTTTTTGTTACATTTTTTAAATATTGATGTTGATATTTTGCACAGTCTAGAAATTCATTCAAATACGGATAAAATTTGCATACACAATTGATCGATAATTTTGGGCCACAATTCCAAGCCTACAAAATTTGAGCCCATTACATAATTATTTTTTCTATTTTAGTTTTACTAGGTCAATAAATAAGGTGGGAGTGGATATTTTTTTGACATGGGGGGAAGCAATTATCAAATAGAAAAACCCTAATTTTCCCTCTCCTACTTTCCTCCCTCAGTTGCCACCTTCCACCTCTCAACAACCATCAGCAAACACACCCACCGGAAAATGAACCATCCACCGCCGAAGTTGTAACACATTAACTTGTATTGAAGATATATAACAACTTACAATTACTGAAAGTTGTAGAAAAGCTTAGAAAAAAAAAGAAAAAAAAACAAGAACGGAGGGAGGTTCCAGACTACTACAAGTTAAGAAAATAAAAGACAACTCTTTCACCGCCTCTCTTTGGTTGTATCTCTTCTACTTATATAGATAGATATTAGGCTGGAGAGCTATTTGCACCTCTACTTGCTGGAAAAGGTACTAGCAAGTCCTTGCTTGGCATTTTGGACCACATATTGGTTCAAGTATTTAGGGGGTTGTTTACCTCTGCTGTTGCGGTGTAGTACTCCTCTGTGGTCTTGAGGATTTGTTACATTGAAGCCCCGCTGAAGATGAACCTTGTCCTCAAGGTTCAAGTCGGGAAATCATTGGTGAGAGAATGAGAATCCTCCCAAGTAACATCCTCCAGAGGTAGCCCCTGCCACTTGATCAAAATCTGTAGAACTTGATGTGCCCCTCTAGTGAAGGTGTGTCTGTCTAAAATTAATTCCGGGGAGAGTATGAGTGAAGAAGAATGATCAAGGATATCAATAGAATTGACTTGCTAATTAGGCGTACCCGAACATTTTTGAAGAACTGAAACATGGAAGACAAGGTGAATTTTTGATGAATGTGGAAAGTTCAACTTATACGCGACTTCACCAACTCGTTGAAGCACCTGAAATGGCCCAAAGAATCTTCAACTAAGTTTGGTATGACGCTGGTGGCGGAGAGAAAGTTGTCTATAGGGACGCAAGCGAACAAAGGCCCAATCTCCAACCTGAAACGCCATATCCTTACTTCATTTGTCAGCATATCGTTCCATACGAGCCTGAGCAAATTGCAAATTAGACTTCAACAGTGCCAATGTATCATCACGTTACCTAAGTGAATCTGCAACAACATGTGTGGTGTTACCATCCAAAACATATCGAGCAATTGTCGGCGGTGGGCGACCATACACCACCTCAAAAGGTGTGAGCTTAGAGCTATGTTGGTAAGAGGTATTATACCAAAACTCCGCCCAAGGAAGAAGAGGGAACCAATTGGTAGGTGTTTCGGCTGCAAAGCAGCGTAGAGACATCTCCAAGCACTTGTTAAGAGCCTCAGTTTGTCCATCTGATTGAGGGTGATAGGCCGAGCTTTTAGGCAATTGAGTTCCCTGTAATCTATTAATTTCAGTCCAAAATCACACAAAAAAATAGGATCACGATCAAATACAATTGTAGATGAAAAACCATGGAGTCAGATGTATTCCTAGACAAACACCTTTACAATCTAATGACTTGTGAACTTTGGTGGTAAAGCGATAAAATGTTCATACTTTGAAACTCGATCTACAATCACCAGTATAACAGTGTAACCATGAGAAGGGGGAAAACCAGTTACAAGTCCATAGAGATATCCTCAAAAATAGCATACGCAATGGGGAGGGGAAGAATAAGACCGGATGACCTAGAACAAGCATCGTTCATTTGTTGACATATCTGACAGGTTAGAACAAACTGTTTGACATCCTGGCGCATCCCCGGCCAGTACAAATTAGAGGAAAGGCGGTGAAAAGTTATGAAAATACCTGCATGTCCACCAATTTTTGAAGAATGAAATTCCTCTAAGATTAGATTTTTGAGAACATGATAAGGGGGAATGACCAAGCGATTTTGAAATAGCAGTAGACTTTCTTGAAAAGAAAATTGGGGCAATGATGCAGGGTCAGTGCACAACTGATGTTGGAGGTCAAGCAACTTTGCATTTGTCCTGTTCAGTCGTCTCAATTTGTTGATCAAGGATATCTCAGTGGCCGCCAAAGTTTAAGCCATCATAGTGGGAACCTGTGATAAAGCATCAGCAACCAAGTTCAACTTGCTAGGAGGATACAAGATTTCAAAATCAAAACCAATCAACTTGGTGAGCCATTGTTGCTGTTCAGGTGTTTTAATAACCTGATTAGTGAGAGCTTTCAGTGGCTGTTGATCTGTAATAATGAGGAATTTCTGACACAACAAATATTGTCGCCACTTTTGAACAGTCTCAGTAATAGCAAACATTTCTCTTGTGTATGTGGAGGCTGCTTGCATTCGTGGGGATACCTTTTGGCTGAAGAAGGCAATTGGGTGTCCTTCACATAAAACAGCTCCATTACCAGTACCTGAGGCATTCGCTTCAACAAAAAATATTTAAGCAAAATTTGGCAATGCAAGAACTAGAACATAACTTAAAGCCCGTTTTAGAGTGACGAAGGCCACAGAAGAAGCATCTAACCATACAAAGGAGTCCTTTTTCAAAAGGTTCGTTAATGGTGAGGCTAGTTGCGACATGAGCATATCTTTTGACAAGTTGGCGATAATACCCTGTTAGACAAAAAAATCCACGAATCTCTTTGATAGAAGATAGGATAGGACATGATTCAATAGCACGAATCTTTTCTGGATCAACCTCTAAACCGATGGAGGAGATAATATGCCCCATATAAGCAATAGAAGGTTGTCCAAAGTGACATTTGGAACGCTTGGCTTCTAAAGCATTCTGGCACAGATGCTCAAAAACATAATGCAAATGAGTAATATGGTCCTGTCAATTCTTACTATAGATGAGTATGTCAACGAAGAAGACGAGGACAAATTGGCGAAAGAAAGGCTTGAATATGGAATTCATGGTAGCTTGAAATGTGGACGGGGCGTTAGACAACCCAAAAAGCATAACAAGGAACTCAAAGTGGCCATCATGGGTGCAAAATGCTGTTTTCTCAATGTCATCAGGATGGACTCAAATTTGATGGTACCCAGCCAAGTAATCGAGTTTAGAAAAGAAACAAGTCAGTGGAGCTTATCAAATAGTTCCTCCACTGTGGGAATGGGAAATCTATCCTTCACTGTGATAGAATTTAAGGCCATGTAGTCGATGCAAAAGCGCAATGTGCCATCTTTCTTACGCACTAGCGATATGGGGGATGAATAATGACTGAAACTAGGTCAAATGACACCAGATTTGAGCATATCAGAAATTAGCCACTCAATTTCACTCTTCTAAAAATGTGGATAGTGATATGGACGGACATTCACAGGGAAGAGCCAGGGATTAGTGGAATACAGTGATCTTGGAGGCGGGAAGGTGGTAAGGTTGTTGGAGACACAAACACATCTGTATAAGATTCAAGCAATTGGGTAAGATCAAGAGGGTGGTCACACTCCGAGGTTTTTGTTGGAGACAACAACTCCAAACAAAACAAGCAAAAGATGGAATATGTTTGACTAAAACGTTATAAAGCAGAGGGTTGTACTTGTCTTAGTATGGGAGGAGGATCTCAAGGCCACGATACAAGTTATCCGCAGAAGTTAAATTGGAAAAGACGTTGGACATAATCTTTCATGATTGGACCCAAATTCACCAACCAGATCACTCCTAAAACCAAGTTAGAACCATGTAAATCAATGACAAAAAAGTCTGTCGAGAAGGTGTGACCTTGTATAGTGATAGAAAGATCGTGGATGACACCTAAACATGGAAGACTATGACCGTTACCCACCAAACCAGAAAACTTGACAAACAATTCAATGGGTAATTTAAGAGATTTTGCAACACGGGAAGTGATAAAATTGTGAGTGCTCCCATCATCAAGGATAACTTGAGTAGTCTGGCCTTTTATGTTACAAGTGAAATGAAGAGAAGTGACTGTGGGAGGTCCGCCAGACAAAGCATGGTAGCTGATAGTAAGGAGAGAAGATTCAATCGGTGGGGACGAGATACTAGGATCTTGTGGGGGTGATGAGATGTTGGAGATGCAGGTATGGATTCATCTGGTGGTTCAATCTTCAGAGAAGAGGATAAAAAGTTGTGGTGGAGAAGAACAACGATGACCCTTTTGATATTTTTCATCACAATTGAAGCAAATGTTAAGCTCACGTTTGCAATGAATTTCTGTTGGGGTGAGTTTTCAAAAAGGAACACGACCAACACCAGGGAGTGAGGCGCATGCAACGAAAAAGAAGTGGATGAAAGAGGTAAATTATTTTTGGGGCTGAAAGTGGACTGAGAAGGTAAAGAAACAGACAACGACTTAGAGAACTGATTGGGTCGGGTTGGTGGTTTCACATGGCCCAAATGTTTTTTCTATTGTAAAAAGGCAATGCTAATGGCATCATTCAGAGTACTGGGCCAAAAGGATAAAACAACACTTTTTATATTTAGATGCCCCAGAAAAAAAATAATGTTTCATCATCAACGGATTAACATCAGAGGTGCGATTGGCGATTCGTTCGAACTGAGAGAGGTAGTCCTGAACACTGGAAGTCATATGGAGTTTAGCCAAAATGCCCTCAGGTGCCTCCATCGATTTGGAACCAAAATGAACTACCAATGCCTTGGTGAAGTGATCCCAACCGATAAGTTGATGATTTTTATGCATCAATTGGTACCAATCTCTAGCAGTACCCTCCAGATAGAAAGAGGCTAAGTTCAAGCAGTTTTCATCTCGAATGCCATAGATATCAAAGTATTGATTGGCCTGGAACACCAAACTTTCAGCACGTTGGCCATCAAATTTTGGTAAGTCTATTGGTGCAGGTTTGTCTTGACGAAAAGGCATAAAAGGGTATTGGTGGGTAGGTTGCAAAGGAGGAAATTGATTGAAATTAGGGTTTGGTGATGGGGAAGAAAGGTGTTGGTAAAAGAATTTTTGAGGTGGGGCATGGAAGAAGGACCAGGGGCAGACGGATTAGGGATTTTTTCAGCTGATGGAGGGATCGAAGTATAGAAATATGAGAAAAAAGATCGTGAAGGATGGTTTTAATGGAATCCAAAGTCTTACCGTAAGTAGCAACTTCTTCTTGGAGCTGTTTGACGGCCTCGGCCAATGTACGCAAACGAGTGTTGTGAGCACCATCACCCATTGGTAGAGGAGGGTCAATAAAAGCACCAAATGTAACAGATTAACTTGTATTGAAGACATATAACAACTTACAATTACTGAAAGTTGTAGAAAAGCTTAGAAAAATGAAAAAAAAAAGAACGGAGGGAGATTCCATACTACTAAAAGCTAAGAAAATAAAAGACAACTCATTCACTGTCTCTCTTTGGTTGTATCTCTTCTACTTAGATATGTATTAGGCTGGAAAGCTTTCTGCACCACTACTTGTTGGAAAAGGTACTAGCATGTCCTTGCTTGGCATTTGGGACCACATATTGGTCCAAGTATTTAGGGGGCTGTTTACCCTTGCTGCGGCGGCGTAGTGCTCCTCCGTGATCTTGCAGATTTGTTACAGAAGCTCCACCAGCAGCTCACACAACCAGAACAACATGTCAGAAACAACCTCCAAACCAGACCCAAACGACCCCCATTCTATTCTTTTTCCATTCCCATCTCCGGCAGACTACGTTCCTCCATTTCTACGACCAACAACAACCCAACAGCCCGCAGAAATCATCACAGCAGCTCTGGCAAGAACACTAAGAGCTCGCCACTACTCTTCTACACCAAATCTCACTCCAAAACCCCACCAGAAAACAACCACCAGATACCACTCCGGTAGCATCCTCCAAACAACCTGAAACCACCAGTAAATTTCATCTTTTCCAACCAGTAACCAGAGCCACTATTAATCCTCCCATTCTCTTCCTTCTCCACGCCACCAGACCTTCGAAACCCCACCGGAAAATCCACAAGTTCTCACTTTCAAACAGACACCCTTCCTGTTAGCATGATAAAAATCTAAATAATTGTATATATTAATGTAATTCATTAGTGATATAAATTAGCAATGATCATATAGATTTGTTGTAGAATTAAAGGAATAAATATTGTGATAGAATAGCGGATTTGGAGGGATTGAATAGCAGATTTGTAGAGATAGAATAACTGATCTTTAGGGATAGAAATGACGGATCTTTAGGGATGTGTAATCTTTATTCTCTCTATATAATGGAAAGACTCTCACTTTGAGAGATATTCAGTAGAAAACTGGCATGGTATCAGAGCCCAAGTTGTCAACAAGTCTCAGCCCACCGGGAGAAACTGGGTTGTCGCTCTCTCCAGCCCAAGGCCCGATGTGTGAAGGGGGAGATTGTTGGGTTATCCCACATCGGAAGTGGAAGGGGTTGGTGGTCAATTTATAAGTGTGAGGGAAAGCCTCAACCTTTGAGCTAGCTTTTGGGTTGAGAAGGCCCAAGACCACCCAACATTGGTATCTAGGACTTTTGCTCTTGGTCATTCTAGTTGCTTTCGTGAGTCTTTGTAGTTTTCATAGCTACTCAAAAGCATGAATTCACATCACTTTGAATCCTTCAGTGTTCGTTTCACTAGAAAAAATTATTCTTCTTGGTCATTCTAGTTGCTTTCGTGAGTCTTTGTAGTTTTCATAGCTACTCAAAAGCATGAATTCACATCACTTTGAATCCTTCAGTGTTCGTTTCACTGGAAAAAAATATTCTTCTTGGGAGTTTCAGTTCCAGTTATTTGTCACCGGCAAAGAACTGTGGGGCCATATAAATGGAAGCGATCCTGCTCCTACTGATACAACAAAGTTACGTGAATGGAAGATTAAAGATGCTCGGGTGATGACATGGATTCTAGGGTCAATTGACCCTCTTATTGTTCTTAATCTCAGGCCATATAAGACCGCCAAGGCCATGTGGGATTACTTACAAAAGGTTTACAACCAAGATAATAGCGCAAGACGCTATCAGCTAGAGTATGAAATTGCTAATTACTCTAAAAAAGGTCTTTCTGTTCAGGAATATTTTTCTGGATTTCAGAACTTATGGGCTGAATTATACCTACTGAATCTCTATCAGTGATTCAGGGAGTTCATGAGCAAAGCAAGCGAGACCAATTTTTGATGAAATTACGCTCCGACTTTGAGAGTGTTCGCTCTAACTTGATGAATCATGACCCGTCTCCCTCTTTGGATGTTTGCTTTAGGGAATTACTTCGTGAAGAGCAACGTCTTATTACACAAAATGCTTTCAAGAAGGAAAATGATGTCACTGTTGCATTTGCTGCTCAAGGTAAAGGAAAGGGCAGGGATATGAGTAGAACTCAATGCTACAGTTGCAAGGAATATGGGCATATTGCTAGCAATTGTAGCAACAAGTTCTGTAATTATTGTAAACAACAAGGACACATTATCAAAGAGTGTCCCACGCGCCCTCAAAATCGTAAGGTCAACGCTTTTCAAGCTGGGATAAATGGTTCCACTATTGATAACTCATCTTCAGGACAAGTTCTTACTCCTGAAATGGTTTCAACAAATGATCGTGTCAGCCTTTTCAGCATTGGGATTACAAGGTAATGATGTTACATCTAATTTTTGGATTGTTGATTCAGGTGCTTCCAATCATATGACCAACTCAACGAGCATCCTAAAAAATGTCCGTAAGTATCAAGGTCCATCACAAATACAGATTGCCAATGGTAGTAATTTACCCATTACCAAGGTTGGGGATATTACTCCAACTTTCAAGAATGTTTTTGTTTCACCAAAGCTCTCAACTAGTCTTATTTCAGTTGGACAATTGGTAGATAACAATTGTGATGTGAATTTTTCTCGTAATGGTTGGCTTGTGCAGGATCAGGTGTCAGGGACGATAATCGCGAAGGGGCCTAAAGTTGGACGATTGTTTCCTATACACTTTTCCATTCCTCCTGTTCTATCTTTTGCTTGTACTTCTACTTCTAGTAAGACTGAGATTTGGCATAAGCGTCTAGGACATCCAAATTCTGTTGTGTTGTCTCATTTATCAAATTCTGGTTTATTGGGAAATAAAAATCAATTTTCAGTTGCTTCCGTTGATTGTTCTACTTATAAATTAGGCAAAAGTAAAACTCTTCCTTTTCCTAATTTTGGTAGCCGTGCTACTAAGTGTTTTGATGTCATTCATAGTGATGTTTAGGGCATTTCACCAATTATTTCTCATGCTCATTTCAAATACTTTGTGACATTCATAGATGATTATAGTCGGTTTACGTGGGTGTATTTTCTTCGATCCAAATCTGAGGTATTTTACATGTTCAAGACGTTTTTGGCTTACATTGAGACTCAATTTTCTACGTGCATCAAATTTTTAAGATCTGATTCTGGTGGAGAATATATGTCTTATGAATTCAAAAAATTCTTACTTGACAAAGGAATTGTCTCACAACGCTCTTGCCCATATACACCACAACAAAATGGAGTTGCTGAACGTAAAAATTGCCATCTTTTAGATGTCACTCGTACTTTGTTGATTGAGTCCTCTGTACCATCTAAATATTGGGTGGAAGCTTTGTCTACTGCTGTCTATTTAATTAATAGATTGCCATCTAAAGTGCTAAATCTTGAGTCTCCATATTTTCGTCTTTATCACCAAAATCCTAACTATAATGAGTTTCATACATTTGGTTGTATTTGTTTTGTGCATTTGCCTCCTTCGCAGCGCAATAAACTTTCTTTACAATCTACTAAATGTGCTTTTATGGGTTATAGTACTTCACAAAAAGATTTTATTTGCTATGATCCATGTTCTCACAAATTTCGTATTTCTAGAAATGTTGTTTTCTTTGAGAATCAGTATTTCTTTCCTATGATTGTCGATTCATCTTCTGCTTCTCCTGTTCTTCCTACTTTTGAATATTTATCATCTTCTTTTAAGAGGTTCAAATCTGGCCAACTTTATCCTATCCCGACACTGATCCGCCGCCTGAAACTGTACCACAACTAGAATCTGGGAATTCTTCAAGATCTGGTCCGCTTGAGCCTACTAGGCGCTCTACCAGAGTATCGCGTACTCCCAATTGGTATGGATTTTCCTCTATTTTATCTAACATTTCTGTTCCAACTTGTTACTCACAAGCTTCCAAGCATGACTGTTGGCAGAAAGCAATGGAGGAAGAACTTTTGGCTCTTAAAGAAAATGACAAATGGGACATTGTTTCATGTACTTCAAATGTCCGCCCTATTGGATGTAAATGGGTTTATTCAGTCAAACTCCATTCTGATGGAACTCTTGATCGATACAAAGCTCGATTGGTTGTTCTTGGTAACAGACAAGAGTATGGGGTGAATTATGAGGAGACTTTTGCACCCGTAGCAAAAATGACTACGGTGCGAACTATTATTGCCATTGCTACTTCACAAAACTGGTCTCTTTATCAAATGGATGTCAAAAATGCTTTTCTCCATGGTGATCTCAAAGAAGATATTTATATGAAACCTCCACCTGGTTTGTTCTTATCACCTACATCAGATGTATGCAAGTTGAAGCGGTCTTTGTATGGATTAAAACAAGCTCCAAGAGCTTGGTTTGATAAGTTCCGATCTACTTTGCTACAATTTTCTTTTGAGCAGAGCAAATATGACTCATCTTTGTTTCTTCCAAAAACATCTGCAGGTTGTGTTATTCTTTTGGTGTATGTAGATGACATTATTATCACAGGAACCGATTCTTCACTAATCACTAGCCTCCAACAACAACTTAAAGATTCTTTCCATATGAAAGATCTTGGTACTCTTACATATTTTTTGGGTTTGGAAGTTCATAATGTTGCTTCAGGTGTGTTTCTAAACCAACACAAATATGCTCAAGATCTGATTTCTTTGGCTGGTCTTCAAGATTCCTCCTCCGTAGATACTCCATTGGAATTGAATGTGAAGTATCGTCGTGAGGAAGGCGATATTCTTCCTGATCCAACTATGTTTCGATAATTAGTTGGGAGTCTAAATTACCTTACTATTACTCGGCCTGATATCTCTTTTGCAGTTCAACAAGTTAGTCTGTTTATGCAAGCTCCCCGTCATCTCCACTTGGTGGCTGTTCGTCGCATCATTCGGTATCTTCTAGGAACATCTACTCGTGGATTGTTCTTTCCAAGTGGTTCTCCTATTCGTCTTAATGCTTTTAGTGATTCTGACTGGGCGGGATGTCCTGATACTCGTCGTTCAGTCACTGGTTGGTGCATGTTTCTTGGAGAGTCATTGATATCTTGGAAGAGTAAAAAGCAAGATCGTGTGTCAAAATCTTCAACAGAGGCTGAATATCGATCCATGTCTACTGCTTGCTCTGAGGTTGTATGGCTTCGTGGATTACTTGCTGAGATTGATTTCCTCAATCTCATCCTACTCCTCTCCATGCTGATAATACAAGTGCTATTCAGATTGCTACTAATCCAGTTTTTCATGAGAGGACCAAACACATCGAAGTAGATTGTCATTATATACGAGAAGCTGTAGATAAAGGAGTCATTACTCTTCCACATGTATCCAGTGATCTTCAAATAGCTGATGCGTTTACAAAATCTATGGCACGACAACGCCATCAGTTTCTAGTAGGCAAATTGATGCTTCTTGATCCACCGGCATCAATTTGAGGGGGGATGTTAGCATGATAAAAATCTAAATAATTGTATATATTAATGTAATTAGATAGTGATATAAATTAGCATGATCATATAGATTTGTTGTAGAATCAAAGGAATAAATATTGTGATAGAATAGCGGATTTGGAGGGATTGAATAGCAGATTTGTAGAGATAGAATAGCTGATCTTTAGGGATAGAAATGACGGATCTTTAGGGATGTGTAATCTTTATTCTCTCTATATAATGGAAAGACTCTCACTTTGAGAGCAGAAAACTGACACTTCCAACCAAAACATTAACCCAAACACACACAAAACAAGGCCCAAAACCCCACTGCACACAGTTCCTTTCTCTCCCCCTTTAGGGTTTTGTTCATCTTGCAGGTATTCCGGTGAAACTCTGAACTCCGGCAAGCTACAAACCAACAACACCTACAATTTGAAACCTCCGGTGACCCTTCTTTCTTCTTTCTTCTTTCACATTTTTGTATAAAGTTATATTGATTTTTAGACTCCAAATGTTATTGTTTGTTGTAATAAATGTTACTTGTTATTGTTTGTTATCAACTTAGGTCTTATTTTTAAAGTATTTTTTGGCATTTGCTTATATTTCCAGCTTCCCAGCAAAGTTTTGGTTTTCTCAATGAACATTACTACTCTAGCTTTATTTAAGTTTGTTTGACTTTGGATGGCTTATTATCTTACTTATTTGCTTTATTAGGTGTTACTTATAACATTTTTTATCTCTATATTATTTTTTGTTCTATGATGACTGTAGGTTTTTATGTCTTCTCTATTTGTGACTATTTTTTCTATTTTATTTAATATCTTATTTGGTTTAAATATTATGCATTTATTTTTTGAAAGATCTTTTAAGTGAGTTATGTTACTTATTAGTATTATTTCATTATTGTTATAACTTTTTTTTAACTTCTTAGCTTATTAGGATTTAATGATCTCTTTTTTATCTATTGCTATCTTATTATGGTTAGTCATTACTGTCTTTTCTTGAAATTTTATGTATATTTTTTAGAAGGTTGTGATGTTAATGTTGTCATGAATAACTATTGTTCAAAGATGATTTTTCTTATTTTATGAATTAATTTTTAGCATTTTCCATATTTATTAGCTTATTATAAAATTGGCCGATAAAGAAATTATCGTCGATTTTCAAGGCTTTCCATGTTAATAAGATGATTTTTTTTTAAGTTATTATTTGAGTTATTCATTTTTACTCATATTTATTTAGCATTAACATTTTTAATAAGTGTCTTTACAGGTGTCCGAAGATGCTTTTCATTGGAGCTATTCAAACAAAGTTAAAATTATATTATTTATGCATTATTTTATATATATTAACGTTAGGCAAATCTTAAGCCGATTTTTACATTATTATTTTATGTTATTATTTGTGTATATTGCATGTTGATTGCACTTGTATGTTGTTTTTATTTCATCCTCAATTTTAAAAAAATATGAATTTAGTCGGGACCCACAATTGTGGATTTCGAAGGGTGTCTAACACCTTCCCTTCGAAATAACATGAACTCTTACCTAGAATCTAATGGTTTCGTAGATCACTTTAAATGGTTTTCTAGTTTACCCTAAAATTAGGTGGCGACTCTTTTAATATTCGTTTAATCCTGAAATTCTTAAAATTGAGTTAATTGATTATTTTTCGAGCCATCACAATATTTCTCCTTATTTGAATAAAGTAAAGATGTAAATACTGACAACAATAGGTAATCATTTCTTTAAGCTAATTGTTTGTTATCATTATGAGCTAATGTACGATTAGATTAATTTCATGCAAAAACATTAAAATTTTACTCAAAAGATGAAATACATGAACTCAACTGGCATTGATATTGTTATACTCTTAAAAAGTGAAAATAAGAAGTACATAAAAGAGGAAACCAATTGCAGGAAAACTCCTTACTTTCCTTCCTTAACTTCAAGCCTATATATAGACACACTATAACAAAAATATTTTTTAACGACAATAAATATTGACATTAATAAATAGTGATAAAGTTTTTTATCGGTATTAGTTAAGTGTCATTAGAATCAATGTCGCTAAAGGCTTTAGAGACATATATAAAGAGTGTTTATTACCGCTAAAATATATATTTAACGATAAATACAAATTAATTACCGCTAATGATCATTTTTATGCCGTGACAGACACTTAACAAAATAGTTCCACAAAAGTAGACATAGAACATGACTCTATTAATTCCTAGAAATCAAAACAAAATGTGACTGACTCAACTTAAAAAAAACACTGCTCCTAATAGACTAAGGCCTCATTTGTTTTCATTAAGATTAAGAGGTTTGAATCTTAATGCACCTCTGAATATTAAGATTAACAGTAAGATTAAGATGTCAGAATCTGAATACTTGCCTGAATATTAAGATGTAGTTTCTAGGTCTGAACACTAAATCATTAAGATTGGCAGTAAGATTAAGATGTCACAATCTGAATACTTGCCTGGATATTAAAATATAGTTTTTAGGTCTGAACACTATATCATTAAGATTGTTTGTTTTCAATATCTGAATGTGCATAATATTTTTAAAATTAGAAATTAAACACTATATCAATAAAAGTGATAATCCAAACCAAGAATACTTCTTCCAAACAATTGTTTCAAGAATAAGATTATAACCCACTCCAGGGAAAAGATGATTCATTTGTTTTCTCAAGAAACAATGATAACTTCTTCCAAAGAAGTTTTGACAACAAACGAATTATGACAAGAAGAATTCTTCATAAATATCAATTCATCCAAGAATATTTTATATATTAGAAATATTAGATAAATACTTGTAAAAGATTATGAAAACATATTTATTCAAAAGAAAAAGAAATGATACTTGGTTGGAAAAGAAGAGGAAGAAATTTGAAACTTGTCCAGAAGAGAAGCAAGGAAGAAAATTTGTTTATGAAAAGGACACTTATTATTTTAATAGAGACTAATGATATTAAGACTCTGTTATAGATCTGATTCAGTCAGACCTAAAAATCAAACACAATTAATGGGTTGAAATTGAATGATTAAGATTCCCCATTAAGTGCAAACAAATAAAGCTTAAGTCAACTAGTAACATAGGACTAAAAATCATATAACATGTATTTCTATTTCTTGGATATGATCTCTTATATAGTTTCGATGAATTCGTGACAAGAGGGAAGTTTTTGGTGTTAGGAGGAGCAAAGTTTGTCATCATCTATAAGGGAAAATTTGATGTTATGTTAATTTTGATGATTAACGAACCGATTGAGAAACTTGGTACCATCGATGTTATTGACAAATCGAGAAAAACCTTTGAGTATGGAGTTGAGGTTAATTTTCACGTAAATATCGTGTGTTCTTTACTTATAGTTATTGTTGTCATTTACTTACTATTCATAGACTTTAGTAGTTGTATTCAGTCAAAGACTTGATCCCTTGACTCGTGGTGGATTCACACAAGTCATCAGATTGAAATATGTACGTGTGAATAATCAAAACATCACCAAAGGTCTTATTTCATGGATCAAAACACATATTTATATCATTAACACAAAATAGAGAAACTGTAAATAGATTACAAATTAAATGAACACCAATCAACAAAGATTCAAAATTGAACTAATGTGAGTAATGCAGGACTATAACATTATACTCAACAACAGCATCCCCACTGGTCAAATTGAACCAATAAGTCTTCGCAGTAGCAATTCCTTGAGCCAATCGAAAAACTCCAGAACCACCAACAATTGGCATCTCACGATACTGATTAAATACTGGGTTCCGACCAAGCACACTCAAGGTACTACCATTATACTTTCCAGTTGTGAACACAATATTGTAGGTCATGAGAAGGCCAGCCTCATTTTGATCAGCTGAACCATAAATCCCTTGAGCTCGACCCACTATTGTCGAGTTGGGCTCTGGCCCAACTGTCAGCGGGTCATCTATCATTGCAACAGAACCAAAGAAAGTTGGGGATTTAGAAGTCATATTGGACTGTGCTATTGTAATTGCACTTGGATTTTTCCCACTAACTATGTCGTGAAAATAGAAATGAAATTTAGTTACCTTTTGCTTTGCATGAGGAAGCTTATCGAACCATTTTTCAACGGCGTTGGGACTTAATTCAACACCTTGAGCCATAACAACTATGAAGGAAAGCAATAAAACTAACCTTATTTTTTCCATCTCTAAATTTCTACTTGTCTTAATTATTTGTGATATGAGTATTTATATAGAGCGTTAATTTTTTTTAAAATAGTTCAATTCCTTTTCATTCAGAGTAGATATGTAAGTTGTTAATAAGTTAGGAATTGACTTTATAATAAATTTCTATTTAATCTCCACGTTCTAACCAGATCTATTTAATTAATTTCTCGTATAATTTGGACTACGATGATTAATTTGACCTTGAACCACTTGCACAGAACATGACAAGTGACAACAACATGTAATCATTTCTACAGAAATAAAATATGCACTTAAGAACAATTTGAGAATTTTTGTTTCAGAAAAATATTGGCAAACTCTTGCAATTGATCCTATGTATACTTCGATTTTAATTTGCTTTATCTTATTATTTCTATGTACTTTCTCTATTTTAATTTGTTTATCTTATCATCCCTTTTAATTTCATTTTATTAAGAATGTTACTCTACTTTTTTAACAGCTATATATTTTAGTTTTCATATATATTGCATGGTTGGAATTGACGGAGCATTTTGGTATATTCAATATATTTAATTTTTTTTGTATCAAATCAAAATCAAACGAATTGAAACGAATAGAAAGTATTTATTAGGTACAATTGTGAGCTTTCTAGATTCTCATTCAATTGTTCTTTTTCTTCATTGTGGTGTATATTATAAGTGTAATTTAATTAGGTAATTGGTAAGGGCACGTCTGATGTGGTTTACATGTTTGACAAAGAGGATTGTTCCTTGTTAGCGTTTGTATTGCAGACTATTACATAATTTAGGATTTACTCCGTGCACAGAAAGTGCTCATTCGGAGCACAGGGGATATGTCAGAATTTATAGTAATCGTAAGTTATCCTGAACTCCAAAAACAAAAACATGAATATATTAGATTGTATTGATTATTTTCTTTCTTTAAGTATAATCAATAAAATAGAACAACTAATAAATCAAGGATATAAAAATAAATTTTGCATAAAAAACATTTTTTTTTTATCCTCTGCATAAAGAATATCATACACTTGCTAATTTTTTTTATAAAAATGACCTGGAGAATTCAAACCTTGTACCTAAATTGAGGAAGATGATAGCGCACCAACTCAGATGTCATAATCCTCAATAGATTATTATTTTTAAAGATATACAATTTCAAGAATCTTCCTCAAAATAGATTTGAAATATTATGTTTACTATACTATATTGATTTAATTTGCTGGAGAAAAAAATAATCATTTAGAGGATATTATTGACATACCAGAACTACCCTTTTATTTAATTATTACGTATATGTTGATAGTCTGCACGACCTAGTAATTAACTAATTTAAACTTTTTGTCAAAATGTGAAATAGGTTGTCTAACGTATTTCAAAAAGCAGTAAGAACAATAAGTAAAAACACAATATTTTACGTGAAAAAAATCGATTAAATCATAACCTGCAACCCTACATGATTTAACTCCAAGTTCACTAATCTACTGAGCCTCAACACAAAATAGATTACAAGCTTATGTAATCAAAGAAATTACGAACTATAATTCCCAAACCTCACATGGTATGTGTTCCCAGGTCTTCGAGTCATCCCAACTTGAAGACAACACTCCTAATTCAATGTATAACATATTGAACTAAAGATGCATCAATACTACGACTTAATTAAAACCTCTTAGTACATAAACTCTATAATAGGACTTGGTTCTTCAATATGTTCCTTCAACCCGGTGGTAGCACTTCTGATGTCAATTTTTCAATTGTCCTTTTAGCTCTACAAGTGCAAAAATATTCTAGATGAGTTCACCTCTTGACTTAGAGTTCTACTTCAAGTAAAAGACTCTTTCTTCAATTCAAACTTCTTGCTTCCTTAAACCCCTTCAAATCAAATTCATTGGTTCTTTTTTATTGTGGTTGAATTCCAATTCTTCAATTCAAGAGTAACTTAAAGAGGCTACTTCAAGTGAAACTCCTTCTTCAATTAAAGCTCCTTGTCTCTTTAGACTCATCCTTCAAATTGAACTCATTAATTTTTTCTTTTCAATTTATCAGATATTTATTTTCTTGTGTTCTATCATGAAATTAACATTACCCACTATTTGATTTTTGCATTTTTATTTTTATTTATTTTAAAAGCTTTTTTGAATTCAACTATTCATAACAGTGTATCTTTGGACCATATTGACTTGCATATTTCATCTAACTTCTTTGTCAATCATTAAAACGTCATAAATCTCAACATATGCCAATCAACTAGCTTATTAACATTTGTTGGTACCTTTGGGTCTTGTTGTGATCTGCACAATCATCATTCCCATTATGTATAACATTTTGAGCTGTTTGGAAGGACACTTTGATAATTGGATGTAATTACAATGTTTATCCTGTTTGGTTGGCCAGATAATTATTTTGGTCAGCTGGTAATTGTGTAATTAAGGGGGGTAATTACACTCTTTAATTCATAGCCAGAGGCTGTGAATTGCTGATAATTACCAGCTGAGTACTTTTTTTTCCTTCTATTTTTATTATATTTGTATTAATTTTTTACTTCTATTTTATTGTTTTAAGTAATTTTTTTATTTTCATTATTCTAAAAATTTCTATAACTTTATTTTTTATTCTATAGAATTATATTTCATTTTCTTCTCGTTCTCAACCTTACTTCATGTGATTCTATGCAATATTTTCGTAGTATCTATTTCTTTATGTCATACTTATTTTCTCATTAGCGTAATTTTGTTAGTATTCTAATTTTTAAATTAAAATAGAATTTATTTTTAAGTAAATTTATAGACTTATGTTTTCTTTTTATTTAAAAAAAATAATTAAAAAAAATCATATTTATGTTTGCTATGTTGAAATGTGCGATAAAAGTATTATGTTAAATTTTTTGTTTTGAATTTGTAACTTATGTTATATTTTCAGTTTCATTTGTTTTAGTAATATTGAATTCACATTGTAAGTTACTTCATGCTTTTAGTTTTTATGATCAATTCAATCGAATTTTATTAATTTGAAAAAATATAAATCAATTAATTTTTCATAATATTAGTTAAGAAAATATGTTTATTAATTAATTTATTTTTCTAAAAACTAATATATAACTTAAATATTTAATTTAATATCATTTATATAGTTTCTTATTTGTCAAGTATAAATTTTAAATAATTAATTTATATTTTTAAAATTTTATGTAATATTTTGATTGCAATTGCATGTGCATCGAAACAGAACATGTATAATTACATTGTGACATCCAAACAGGACATGTGTAATTATATTACTGTGGTAACCAAACAATGTAATTATTAGGCTGATGACCCTAATAATTACATCAATTTCAATTACCAGGTGACTTTCCAAACAAATCCTTCATGTTTCTAAAAATCTATGAATTTTCTAGAAAAACAGTTCATTTGTTTCTTTAATTAGTGCTCTTGTAATTTTAAAAAAAAATACAACTCACATTCACATAAAGACATTCTTAAAAAAAAAACACTCAAGGGTGTGTTTGGTAGATGATATTAGGCCAAAAGTACATATATTTTTCATTCCTTATTTCGTAATATAATATTTTAAATATTTTAAACTATTTATTATCTTAATTATCTTAATATTATATTTTATAATAGAATAATAAAATAATGTGAAGATGAAGAGATTCAAGCAAAAGATGAATTTAATGAAGAAAAACTACCTAATCGCATATACATCACTATCATGTATATTATATTTACCTGTAGTTTAAAATTATTACACATATTATTACTTTTAATATTTGTACCATATATTTTAAAAGATTTAATAAGATATACAAATTCCTTAAATATGATATTGAATAATTATCTTATATTTAAACTTCTTAATTAATGGTCATTAACAAGTTAGATTTTTTCTATTCCATTTGTCATCGTTCCATACCCATGTCTAGCAGCACACTTTCTTTCTTCTTCTTCTCCCTCTTCAATTTATTTCTT